>JAODUH010041040.1:0-20659 GCA_027564835.1 Typhlichthys subterraneus | reverse complement strand
GAAATGTAGGTTGTAAAGCCCTTTGAGACTGCAATGTGATTAAGGGCTATATAAATAAAATTGACTTGACTTGACTCGAACAGGGTTCCCCTTCATTGACGCCATCATGACTCAGTTGAGACAGGAGGGCTGGATTCACCACCTGGCTAGACACGCTGTGGCCTGTTTTCTGACAAGAGGAGACCTGTGGATCAGCTGGGAAGGGGGACAAAAGGCCTGTAGATTTAATTTTATAGTGCTTCTTTTTGCCTTTCCTCGACTATTCAACAAGGACACTACATGTCACAATATAACACAATACATAACAATAGTGTTCTCTGCTCCTGCAGGTGTTTGAGGAGCTCTTATTGGATGCAGACTGGGCCCTGAATGCTGGAAACTGGCAGTGGTTGTCAGCCAGCACGTTCTTCCACCAGTATTTCAGAGTCTATTCTCCTATTGCCTTTGGGAAGAAGACAGACAAAAATGGAGACTATATCAAGTAAGAGCAGGCCCGTGGAGAGTTTCTCAGGGACAGGTGCTCAAAATATAAAAAAGAAAAGAAAGAAAAATGGCATTTATAATTTTTTGGAAAATAGATTGATATGACCACTCTTTTATAATGTTGGCATATTGTATTGAGTAGAGAGATTTGAATATACAATGGATAAGGCATCAAATACTATATCTTCTGTCTATACAACTCATGATGTGTCTCGCAAGTGCCTGTTCAAGACATGTCAATCTAAACTTTATTTTTATTGAAGAAAATACTTAATATAATGTGAAGTAAAAAATATAGATATTTATATATCAGCAAATTGTCACTCACACATGATTCCAATCCATGTTAGGAAATACCTCCCTGTGCTGAAGACGTTCCCACCAGAGTACATATACGAACCCTGGAAGGCTCCCCACAGCATTCAGCAGGCAGCAGGATGCATTGTGGGTAAAGACTACCCATGTCCCATTTTGAGGTCAATTACAAAAGGAACATCCGGAGGATGAAGTTGGCCTATGCCAAGAGATCTCCCAGCTGCACTGAATCGCTTAACAAAACAAATGGTAAAGAAATATATTATAATAGCATGTTGCCACTTTTAAATATATTACACACTACTTTTTATTTACTTGCTGTTATTTATTTTTGTATAAAGGTGAAAAGCGCACGGCTCCATCGGTTATGGACATACTGCTGAAGAAAAAGAAAAAATGTGTTGATGAATGTTTCAATTGTTAATGATATTACATTGCTGGGTCTGCTTCAACAACAGAAAATCAGTAAATCCAACGATTGCCTGTGTGAAATGATAAATGCCACCTATTCACAGATTAATGCATTTTCACAAGACTTGTGAAGTAGCACACTGCCATACAAGGATGTGCCCATCTCTGGCAATGGTGGGTTGGGGATTTATTTCAATTCTAGGAAGGAATAATCTAAATGTGGAGGAAATGCCACATGTCCGTTTGTTTAAGAACAGTTCTATACATTTGATTGGTTCTTGCATGTGACCTGTTGTACAACAACACTTCAATGCTTACTATTGTTTGTGATCAGCTGAGGTGTCTGCATGCATATGCAAGAGATGTACAGCTGTCCTTGGAGGTCAAGTCTGCTCTGGTTTCTGCTTTCTTGGAGCCGACATCGGCGTGCATATATTCAGAGGGTGATGTCACAGCCTCAGCAGCAAGGGTGGGCAATCTTACAAGACCAAGATCCGTTTCCACGGAGACCTGTCAAACATCAAAACAGCCGGCCCAGGGACTTGGCAACGGGCTGCCCTGGTGATAAACCCTCATAGCTGCACTTCGCCCCTTTTCCACTAGGTGTCCAACAAGAGCTTATCTAAAGAAATTCCCCTTACTTACGTTTTTTATCATTTTTATGAAAATGTTCCCCTGTCTAACAAATAACGTGAGGCTACTTAATTATTTATTTTATTTTATAACGTGTTAGCATGCATTATAATTTAACCTTTGCCTGGTTGATAGGTCACATATGCTTTAATATCTGCTTTTTTATAAACATGTTGGGTCTAGGCCTGACATTTCATTCACATCTGTGGTTGAAAATAGGGTGATAGTCTTGGTGCTTTAGCCCTGTGCTAGTGCCCGGTGCTTTGATGCTTTAGTCCTGTGCTGGTGCCCGGTGCTGTAGCTGGGACATCTTGTCCCAATGTAGTGTGCCATACAGGTTTATTAGTGCTAGTGAGTTATATGCTGTGCTTACTTTATGTTGCATGCCTCCATATGTCAAAGATTTATTGTGATGCGAGGTAGCTTAAGTGGGCTGTTAACGAAATTGTTTTATTTTATAGTTTTTCCATCAAACTGTCAATTTCACAGCCACATAGTAATTTAGCTAAAGGCAAGGGGTTGTTTATAAAACTGTTGCTTTGCATGTTTTTTGTCACATTATACTGAACACATTTGTTGAGTGGATTATTAAATATGGCTTAAAGGAATGATATATGATCTTGTCTGCCACTAGAGGGCACACTAAGGATCAGTGTCACAGACAAGCTAAGTTTACAAAAAACAGGAGCTCTTATCACAATGCACACACAGGGAGTTTGATTTAATTATCTGCTCAGGATGCAATTACTCCACTATATCTTTACATGGAAAATAGCTAAAAGTATTGTGTATATGGTAAAAAAAAATAAATAGTGCTTTTTCAAACTTCCAGCCAAAGCTCTACAGTATTGCCTCACATTCCGATGGTGATTGCTGCCGTGCAGGTGACCTAACCACCTTCCGTCTTGCTCAGGGACACTTAGACATTTGTGAACTATTAATTAGGTTATTTCCCTCATGTCAGGTACAGAAACTGTATCCGGCAAAACTGACCAATGAATCCTTGCCTGTCTTGGAGCTCCATGATGTCACACTAACACATCCACTGCACCTGTTTTGATTCTATGCTTTAACATCAGGGAGTAAACGGTGCAGAGATTAGCACGTGTCGCATCACATTGTGTCGTTGATAGGTTCAGCCTTTGGGAAGCTGCAGAGACCACCTGTTTAAAACAAAAATGATGGAATTGCCTAATTGTACAGAAAAGTGAACATCTGCTCACATTTATTCTGAATGACAATGCACAGGGGAAAAAAAGGGTGTAAAGTGGTCTGCTGCTGTGGGCTTAAAAACAGGCGGCTTTGACTTTTGTTTTTGGAATTTTCCATATGACTCACTCAATATCACAAGTGCTATGAAGCAGCGGAGACTGGGAAGATAATCTTAGCGCCATCACTCATTGCTGTGTTGATTTAATGTAGTCTTTAAAGTTGTGCTCTTGATCTTGAAAGGGACGGGGGGTCAGTTTCATGGAAAGGTAACTTTTGATGATGATCCACAATATGGTGAATTATTGCTGCGGTGCACATTAGACTAGGTTATATTTGGCCAACAAGGTTAAGCTGTGTTATGCTTGTCATAATTTAACTTTGAAGGTACTGTAGGAAAATTACTTGACATTTGAGACATTTGTATCCCTGCTTTCATGTATTGACATTTGTATGAAATGAATTTGTAATGTTGATAGATTTTATATTAATATACAAATATTTTACAAACTTGGAATAAATATTTAACAAAAATATGTAATTTTGTTTTACCCTGGTATTGTTGAATTTTTCTACATTTAGACAAGTACTTGTCTCAGGACTAACCTTGTCTTACCCCTGCCTGTCTTCATAAAACATGTTGTACAACATTCATCTAGACCGACAGACTCATAGGTGAATAACCTTTTATACAGTGAGCTGAAAACGTATAAGTCATTAATGGTAGACCTGTGTTTGAGTGTAATCATGTTAACAAATGAGGATACTGTTGTAGTGTTGTGTACTCAAGAGGACAAAGTATCAGTGAACATCATTTGTAACTCTTCTATAAATCTGTCAGGCTAAAACCCCAACTTGTGGAGGAAGTGCTAAACATAGCAAAGCATGAGGCAATGCGATGGCAATATTTAAAATATGATCTCTCTACATATTCATGCTAGATTTAAACTTCCAAAAACTTCAAACAGGATGGTCGTTTTTACCATCGTGATTGTAAATCCTCAGAGATACTGTATTAGAAAAGTGCTTTCTAACCACCTGCTTCAGCCAGGAGAATGCTGTAAAAGGAATCACATGACTGTTTCAGGGGCCATTATTGTGATTTCACACCCCGTTGTGCTTTTCAAAGCCCTTCCCCCTGCATATTAAAATGTCCAGACTATGGAGACACCACGTTTTCATGTCTTCTTGCAAAAGCTCTTAGCTGCCATACAATATGACATACAGTGTGCTCTCTGTCCTACTGTGTGTAGGACAGAGAGCACATAAATCATTTCATTGCTCATTGAGAAAGGCTAGACAATTCTATTCTACATTTGACAAACATTATCTGATCTGAATGATTACTTACACAATTGAACTGCTATACTATTTTAGCAATATATTTGTTTTCATAGGCTATACTGTACTTACCTTTGTAAAATTCTTGAATAATCGACTGTATACATTAGGTTTGTAAACGTCAACGACTATGGGGGTTCTTCCTATTAACAGACATCTCAATTTGAAATAATTTTTTTTTTTAAATCTTCAGCTCCTGGCACTGAAATTGAAGGGAGTTGCCATTGCTGCGAAATGTAATGGCTGGATGGAAACAAAAAGTAATTCAAAATAGCTGCACCGCCAGTAGGCATGTGTAATCTGATGAGGCTATCTAGAGTATATATAAGAGGGAATTCTTTCTGATTGCCATCTTTGAACTTGATTCAAGTGCCACACACTTGTAATTTACAACCTTGTAATACATTTCAATAGAGCCTGATACAATCAGTTCACGGAACAGGTTGTTGACCTGTTGAAATATACAGGAAGAATGTTAAACTGATATCTTATTACATGCAACAACAACAAAAACACATTGATGTATGTTTAAGTAAGAGTGCACGTGCGGACATGTGGGGTAAGATTATTTGAGCTCTTCAACTGCCAGACGTTAAGCCTATATAAGGATATTCTATTCCTATAGTTCTCTAGGGATCCAGTGCAATTGTCCTCTAGAGCACAATACATGCCAAAGAGTATGTTGGTCTTCTCCATGTTATGACACAAATGTAAGCTGAAGAGAATTCTAGGACCAAACTTGTGCAGAAACAGACAATGTTACAAAGTTTTATTTCAGAAGCTTTCCCTATATTCAAAACACGTTCCAGTAGTTCAGTCCATTATACCTTAGACTTGACAGTTTGAAAGACATCAGTTTGACGGAATGAAATGTTTTTAGATCTTTTGTGCACTTTTAAACATTCTGACAGACAGAATCACAGAACTATTGCATTGTATACAGTATTTCCAGAACTGAATAAAGGATTAAAGGATACACATATGATCTTATCTGCCACTAGAGGTCACACTAAGCACCAGCATCTCGCATCAAAACAAATGCTTTGTGAGCTACACACATGCACATGCTGCCAGACCAGCTATGAAAATAATTAACAGCGAAGCTCGGACTACAATAATAACAGGTAGTGTGACTAATTCTCTGCTCAGGACACAATCACTCCACCCTGTCTTCATATAGAAAATAGTTGTGTGCTGCCATATTAATGTTTATTTTTTGTATATATCACCTTTAACTTAACTGTTGACGACACAAAAGATACTAAAATATCCAGTTCCCAAAGCTACGCCCTGGTGTTTAAACCTCTCCTCTCCTCCCATTTGGGCTACCAAATCTGGAATGACCTTGTGTTTGACATGGGAGGGCTACACAGAACACTTGAGCGGCACTAGGATTTCATATCACTTCTGTCGGACTCTTTACAGAATGTCATTTTCTTTTTGGTACTGGCATATTGTTTTTGATTGTATGGTCCGAGGGCTAGTTTTGGACAGTGTGATGTGCTCTTGTGCCTATTTTGAGGGCCAGCTATTAATAGTCAAACAGGGTACGCATGCTCATGTTTGATTGGAAATCGCCATGCCTACAGCCGGTGCTGTGGGATATCTAGACAAAGGACAAAAATAAACTTCTGACTGGTGAGTTGACAGCAGATCTGTGATGGAAAGAAAATGTTCCTATTTACTCGGTTGAAGTCATAAACTGCCTACAGTGTGCATTAACTTTTAAACAAGGCATCTCGTGGTGATTATCTTAGTGTTGTGTTGCATTGTGCTCCAGTCAATGTAACATATGACTATAGGCTATTTTAATGCAGGTTATGTGTTATGTAATTAGAGCTTTCTTTTTCAAATATTACAGCTTTCTCCGGAAGCAACCAAGACTATATCAGAAAAGGATATATTTTTTTATTTAATTTTCCATCGGAATATTTTTGTCTTGGGAGTTTTTTCAGGGAAACTTTGACCAGTGTTTTATTATATCTGGTGGACAATGAGTTCCAGGAGGACAATGACACGCTCCTATTCTGGTGATGGGAGGTCGACTCATTACAATGGGGATGATGTCAATGGAAGTAGCAGGCCCAGTAGCCGGAGCTACCTCTCCACCGTGAGGCCTGAAAGCAGGTAGAGTTTCCCCAACTGGAACCCCCCTTCCTTCTCAACCCTGTGTCTTTCCTGCATCAACACTGTACTACATGCTTTTCTGAGTGTGAAACCAAATTGCATTAAATTGTTGATTCTCTTAGTTTGTCACTATGGTTTGATTAATCCAACTGTCCACTGCCTAGAGGGTCTCATTGTTCTATATATTAACACTCACATAAGTAAAACAACCTAACAAAGAATATTACATATATTTCAGAATATTTCATATACTTCCTTACATATATGTCCTTACAATTAAAGCTTGTATTTTACATAGTATAATTGGAAATGTCTTTATATGATCAAGGCTTAAAGGTGGAGTTTGTAAGCAAATACACTTTAGTTTTTACTGTTTGCTACTCACGGTCTGCTAGAGGCCCATTCTGTGTGTGTGTGTGTGAGTATACACATCCCATGGTCTGTAAATGTGAACACAAAGTGCAGACCGGACCACACAGCAATATCCCACCGATGGCAATGCGTTTCCAATGTGGTGTGCAGAGCTTCTGAGACAGCGCCCTATGGCATTGAAGGGAGAGGAGTTTTTGTTTTGATAAAATTTAAATATCAACTATATTTCTCCAGAATCCCTGACTCCAAATTTAAACTATTGTCATCTCCCTCCTATCACAAATAATTATCGTTTGAATCCAACATGATGGAAAAAAAAATAGAAAATGCATTATTATAACTAACCAGATTTCATCACATTGGTGCCAAACAAATGTTTTGATTGGCTAAATCATGGATAGCATGCATCCAAGTGTAACATGACCTGAACTTACCCAATACTGAAATGGATGTCGACACAATTTAACATATTCATATCACAATAATGCAGATTACCTATCTATGTTTCTGTGGCATGCCAGATTTTGCCAAGTAATACTTAATAATCTACATTTTCACATTCTAGATGTATTCATTATATCAACTCATGCATTAAATATAGACTGTTTTGCTAATTAACTCCATATAGAGCAAAGAGGCTCAAAATTAAATACAGGGAATAAAATTATATTTTAGTATGTGAAATCAGTTAAAGGGTTATTATAATCAATTTTAACAGTTGCCCAGTAATTTGTACTTTGTTCTTACAGTTTGAATATAAATGAAGATGGCCCTCGACCCATTTCAATGAAAAGTGTAATTGTGTATTCTGTAGTGCTTCTAGACTATTATTATGTCACATGCTACACTACAGTTAGACCTCGTTGTCCATATGATTTTGGATGTCATTCCTTTCAACCATTAGCCAACATGCATTATTGTGCCTCTTCTATATGCTTCCTCTCTGCGTACAGTAGCCGCACAAGTCACAGGTATTCTCAGTACAGGCCAGCAAGGTATTGTAATACTTTTGTATCTGATCCCTGTGTGCATGCAAGCATAAATTGTATGTGTTTGCTCTATATGTCTGATTGTTTATTTATTGTTGTGTTTATTGTAAAAATATATAAAGCAGTGGGGGGTCAGACCCAATATATTTCCATCCGTAGACTAACCACTGCTAGGTACATTTCAGAAAAACAATTATAACATGGTAAACCACATCTTTTACACAGGAGCACACTCTGCACTGTCATGGCACAATTAACGGAGGAAACACAGCCCTCGTTTGAGACAACTTTAAAGTCAAAAGCTGTGTCTGAGAACTGCAATGTGAAGTTCACTTGTGCGGTAACAGGTAAATGTTAACCTAGCATAAGCTAAAATGACACTGTAATGTAGAAAATCTCAAATGAATGCTTGTATGTCCTTATTGCAGTATATTTGCCTGACATATTCAATGGGGGTGTTTACTAGTCTTTATTGAAAATTTATTATTTTGTCTGCTGTCATGCACATAGAGAGAGGTTTGCTATTATCAAATTAAGATAACAACTAACCCAAATGGATGATGGAATTGTTACATTAACCATAAATGAATGCATTGTGACTTTCTATTTTCTTGTTTGCTCTTCAGGTTATCCTACCCCTCAGGTTATTTGGTACAAAGATGATATGCAGTTAGACAGATACTGTGGACTACCAAAGTATGAAATATTCCGCAACGGGCAAAACCATTCCCTCCACATTTACAAGTATGTATTAAATAATTGATACCTTGTTTATATTATAGCATGTTCACCAAAACAAATCCGGCACAAAGTCCTGTCTACAGCTACCTACGGCTAATGATATACATACACTGTAAAACTCAGAATAAGAACATGAAGTTAAATTTAAACTCAAAATATTTTTTACAGTGTAAATGGGCTTTCCTTTTCAGTTGCACGATGGACGATGCAGCTATTTACCAGTCATCGGCCAGCAACACTAAAGGCATTGTGTCCTGCTCTGGGGTTCTGGAAGTGGGAGAGATGAGTGAGTACAAGATCCACGAGCGGTACTTTGCCAAGCTGAAACAGAAGGCTGTTAACAGACGAAGGGAACTGGAAGGCAAGGAGAACCAAGGTCCTAGTAGCCTTGAGGAACAACTTAGAACCATCAGCCCAGAGCGCTCACAAAGAAAACGTCGGTCCCCAATGGAAGCTAGCCTCAGCGCGCCCAGCTCCATGGAAGCGGACAGGGTCGAGGAGAGTCATCCAGCACTGCCTGTCGAGACTGAGATCAGGCTGCAACAAACTGCAGGGATAGTGGTGGAGGAGAAGGCGGGAAAGGTGGAGGAGAATGACCTGGCCGTAGGCAATGGGCAGGTCATGAATGAAAATGGCAGCCAAGACATTCCATATATATTTGAGCCTGGGCAAAATATGTTTACTGCACATGAACCAAAAACACCCTTTCTCAAAAAGAAGATAAAGATTTCTGACAGTGTGCGGAATGCAGAGGCAGATGCACTGCCAGAGAAATTGCCTGAAGAGAAAAGAACACATGAGTCAAGTGTACCACTAGCTTCAGCAGAGACCTCACAATCGACAGGGGTATTACAAGAGGATATGGAGGTAGACAGACCTATAGACTCTTCAGGAAGTAACTCAGACTCAGTAACCAAGACAGAACAACCTGACAGAACACCAAAGGGGAAAGTATTTCCCATTAACAAAACGCAATTAAAGGGAAACCTTGAAGTCTCTACAACAAAGGAACAACCTACTTGTCCTGCAGCTTCTGCCATGGTATCACCAGCTACTCTAACTGAGCTGATTACAGGAGGATCTGAAAGTAAACCAGTTTCAGAACATCAGAAGGATGTTGGGCATAGAACTATGGGGAGATACCTGGAATCACGCAGCCCCAGTTTTCCTGTTACCGCCACAGTATTACAGACAGGTCCCATGACAACATCTCAGAAGCTCTCAAGCAGAATCGTGAAGGAGGACAACACTAAAACCCAGCAAGAGGATGGAGTCATGGATGTTGACCCAGAGCCCGCTTCAACAGAAGCTAACGTTCAGCTCGTTAAGCCAGTGACGCACAAAGGTGTAAGCGTGACAGTGGATTTAGCAACACATCGTCCAGACCCTTCAGTTCCAGTGCCTCATGTAACATCAGATCATGAGGTACCAGGGTCAGCAGACACCCAATGGGAAGGCAATGATGCCTCACCCTCACCCCAGTGCAGACGAAAAAAGAATGGAGATCAGCTGTCCGAGAGGGAAACAAGCCCCTGCCAAATAAATTTGTCTGCGTCCCGGCCACCGCTACGGGGCGAGGTGAGTGGCCCTGTCTTTGCATGAGCTCATGAGAGCTTTGCATTGCCAACACAGGCCAGATCAGTAACAGCAACATCTTATTTATAGACTTTACAAGTTTGCCCCACAATGTGACAAGAATTACATGACGCACACACTGGAAAAAATACAAAAAGTATATACCACCTTATTTTAACATTTAATAGTGCTCATCAAAATTAAGTTCTAATATAATATGCTCCTAGTTAGAATTTAGTGTAATTTGTCATTTCAAATGATTTGGTAGTAATTAAATAATTATGACGACATAAAGGATTTTATAACAGACCAAAATGCAAAACAAGACATATTTACACTGCAAAAAATGCCCTATCAAATATAAGTGCAAATATATTAATTATGAGCTGACTAATGCTTAAAACAAGCAAAACTGGCTGCCAGTGCAGTAAGTGAAATTCACTTGATAATATTTCTTAAATTAAGTGCACATTTACTTAAATGAAGTCACTAGATAAGCCATTTATATTAGACACAAGACCAACTAGATTTTAAATCTAAAAACAACATTATTACACTAAGTAAGATATAGTTTTTGCAGTCTATAATTATTTGCTAGTTTCTAGTAGGAGCATACGTTATTACAGTTACAGTAAGTGTCACTGCTACTGTAGATCACATGGCTTTGCTGATAGGCTTATGGATATTGCCATGATAACACCGCTGACTTAAAAATGTGTGACTTGAGAATGGAAAATTGCTGAAGCACCTCTTAAAATGTTTTACATTCCACTCTGACCACACTTACACTTAAAATAGCTTTCCTTATGAATTGGCCTGTCCATGTAAAAGACTTGGCTGGCTATGTGCACTTTGGTTGGGGAAGAATATATTTTTTGTTAGTTTAGCAAATACAGTATCATCAAGTTTTCACTTATATTCATCATCACTAAATGTGATTAAATGTGATTTTCAATTATAACTATACATATATTATAACTATATATATATATATATATATTGTATACTTTTGCTGTGTTGCTATCAGAGGCATTGTGGTTTATCTCCTACAAGGTGTCATTGAGAGATACAATATACTGCTCCGTTAGATCGGTGCTTTTTCTTTTATTTTTTCTATAATCTTCAGAAATTAGTGATTCAGCTCACAGCTTGCAACCAACACTTGTCTTGCACATGGCTGCAACAGCATATATCATAATAAAAATATGCAAACACTCTGATATGAACACTTTAAAATGCTGCAGGTAAAAAAAAAGTCACTTGAGAATCCAAATTCTGTAATAAATCATAACATTTATTAGCCGAAGTGTCTGTGTTTAGAAAAGAATACATTGATTAGGTGGTGCATATAACATTTTATGCCTTTCCACTTCGCTGTTTGTTGTGTCGTTACAATGTAGCTTCCTTTAAAATGAAATGTGTTTATCTGGTTCCAACATAGCCAGGATAAAGGAATATGTATTTACAGCATTGAAACCTCTGCTTGTTTTATGTCTCAAGGTTGCACAGACGAATAGGAATGATGCACCTGTCACCATCGAACGCCTTCTAATTCCATGCAAGATGGATGTGCAATCACCACGAAGTCCTCCGTCAGTAATCAAAACCCAGAAAGATGAAGGGCAGATCTCTACTTTGAACAATCTTGCCCAAGCAGGCTTTGACACAACTTCACAGGACATTTGGGATCACTCCAGGGGATCAAATGAAAGTCAAACAGTCCTACAAAATTCATGTGTTGAATGTCCTGGTCACAGAGAGATCATCCAGGGGTGTAATATTCCCGTCTCCGCCATGCAAAGCTCAGATGACGTAGCTATAAAAAATGTTGAGGCAATAATACAGGATGATGAGAAGGCACAGCATAAAGAGTTAGGTGGAGAACACGTATTGGAAGAACATCTGGCACCGAATGAAAATAATGTTATGAAGGAAGCTGATGTTTTTTTACAAAAAGTGGCTGACCAAGACCCAACTCAAGGCATTATAGATTCCAGAGAAAAATACATTTTTGACTTTACCAGAGGGAGTGATAATAATGAAAGTGAAAAGAATAAGATTGATTTGTTGGGAAAAATAGATTTGGAGACCAAACTGGAAAAAACTATTCTGGGTCTGACTGAATTGGAGACGCTTACTCCTTACAAGAAGAATTCAGAACGTCCCAGTACCCAAAACACATATGGCAAAACTGAGAAGCAAATACAATGCTTCAATGAAATTCAAAAACCAGTGTCCAAAGTCATATCAGTTGCTGAAATTATTAGGTCACAGATTAAGGCTCTGGAGTCCACAACTTCTAATTCTGTGACAGCCAAGTCAGTAAACCCTGCAGACAACGCACTGTTTTCTTCTGCAACTGTCATACACATCGCCACAGAGAAAATGCCAGAATTACCAATGGACCACAAAGAAACAGAAGCAGAAATAAAAAATACAAAGCCTGGAAGTAAAATGGAGACAAGGCTGGACAAAACTAGCCTTACCTCCATCTCTAAAGATAAATCAGACGATGAAGCCAAGAAACCCTTAAATACTACTTCCCCTGCTACAACTTCACAAAAACCGTCCGTCGTTCCTCTTACCACTGATATAGCCATGTGCAGAGATTCAGATATCAGAAAGGTGTCAGGCATTACTATAAATGACAATGTCATGGACATTGCAGAGGAATATGAAGCATCAATACAGGTTTCTTCAAAATATGGCCTTGATGTTACCCCCTCTGGGACTGAAATTGTCCAAATAGATTTTTCTTCTAAAGATTCAAAGGAATTGTCCAGTAAAATCCTCCCGAGTCCAAGCCTCCCTGATACTATCATGTCTGCTTTAGAGCCTGTCGCATGTATTCATAGCACAGATCTAGTATTTACACAAAATGTATCTCAAGAAAGTATGCCTAAACCAAATTACAGTACTGAACCAGACATTGACACACTTGTAAATGGAAATAAAAAACACAACCAACCTATGAGTGAGTTAAAGAAAATACATGGGATTCCTACCAAAAGTGCACATAGCTCTGATAAACAAGTAACTAATAATTCACTTAGTCAAAATGATAATTCGTTGTCAGTAGTTGAAGAACTTTCAGTGATTAACTCTTTCATTCTTATTCCAAAAAATGAAACAATTGCATTGTCTAAGACAGATAGTTCTGTCCCCATTCCTTCTGCGACACCACAAGAACTGGCATCTGGAGCTCGCCCCAAAATCTTTATTGACAAGCCCAAAACCGAGGATAAGGAAGCCATATCAAAGATAGATATTCAACCTCAGAAAGAAGAATCACCCACCAAAAGCAACAGTATTTCCCCAACCTCTGTGACTCTCTCTGTTTCTCCAAGTTTGTCACGACGGGCACCTTTACTTCAGCCCAGTGGACAGAAAACCCCTCCAGTAGAAAGACGATCTCCATTATTGACCAGAAGGAAGATGGTACAGGAGACTCCAACACAAATCCAAGAGCCCATCCAGCAAAGCCCCAAGACCGAAAAACAACTAGACAAAACTAAACATAACCCATTTAAAGGTAAAATGCCAGTAGGCCTATTGCACAGTAATAGTTATTACTATTTAAGAATTAATTAGTTAGTGTACCATGTATATGAGCCATTGTTATGGGGCAAGAACAATTCATTGAAATATCTTATTTGCTAATAGTCAGGCAGATAGGTGAATGCTGCATTCAGCTAGATTTCCGTCTTGTGCCCTCCACAAAATGGTGTTACATGTCCTATAATTATTTTGCAATATTACAATATTATAATTTGTGACATAACTGATATCATTTCAATTATATAATTAATGATTATTGACATTATATCATATAATGATACACTATATTATGGGACATTTCAAGCTTGAGGTTATTGAACTGTTTTAGCAAAGCAACAATTGTATGTTGTTGATGGACAACATATATGTTTTATAAGTTATATATGCAGTATGGTTAGTACCAATGTAAAATAGTGTAATTAACATACGTTTTCTTTGACTGCAAATATGTTTGAGCAGATAGGATATCGTGCAGGACGCTGGGGTGGCGGGGGGGGGGGGGGGGTGTCACCACACCAGTATGCTATTAGTAGAGGGACTAGAACTGCCATCTGCTAATGCTTATTGTTATATAGGTACATTTTGAAGGCTGAGGTCTTAACCCATATTTAAGTGCTATTGTCTTATGGTTCAATCGGAAGAGATTGTCAGAGCCAGCTAGTTGTTTGCTTTGGCACTGTCTTGAAAGGAGGCCGCATGCTCTTTGCCAGGAGAAAATAACTATCTTAACTGATTCAATAGATTCAATCACACTGAAGAGTTGGAGTGTGTGTGTGTGTGTGTGTGTGCGTGTGTGTGTGTGTGTGTGTGTGTGCACACGAACTTGTGCGCTTGTGTGTGTGTAAAATGTTCCTTACAAGGTTCCCTTGCTCCTTCCAGCCCCTCAAGTTATCCGGAAGATTAGATGGGAGTCCTTCTCAGATACCTCAGGACACTTGAAACTGTGGTGCCAGTTCTTCAATGTTCTCAGTGACTCTACCCTCACATGGTACAAAGATGAGGTGGAGATAGCTCAAGTCAAAAGAAGGTAAGTCCTCATGCTTATTCCATGTATTATAAATAATGAATTATGGATTTGACACATACAACTCAGGAAGAAATTAAGAGACAACTGCACATTTAGTAATAGTATACACTTATTGTAAATGTAAAACAAAACAAACCAAAAATTCTATAAATAAAAAAATACATAAATTACATGTAAATAAAAAAATAAAAATGTATAATATAATAATATAATATAATAGACATTTCTGCAGTGGTCTCTTAATTGTGGCCAGAAGAACTAGGTTGCGGGAACAATGGCCAAAATTATTTTCTCAGGAGGGTGGCTGGCTTCTCCCTTAAAGATAGGGTGAGAAGCCAAGTCATCTGTGAGGAACTCAGAGTAGAGCCGCTGCTCCTTTGCATGGAAAAGAGCCAGTTGATGTAGTTTGGGCATCTGGTAAGGATGCCCCCTGGGCGCCTCCCTTGGGAGGTGTTCCAGGCACGTCTATCTGGGAGGAGGCCTCGGAATAGACCCAGGACTAGGCGGAGAGATTACATCTCCACACTGGTCTGGGGACGCCTCGGGATCCCTCAATCAGAGCTGGCTCGGGAAAGGGAAGTTTGGGGTCCTCTGCTCGAGCTGCTGCCCCCGCGACCCGACCACAGATAAACGGTTGACGATGGATTGATGGATGAATGACATCTTTATCTTCCTCCAGACCTGTATTTGTATTTATTAACGTATTGAAATGTTTTTTTATCAAAATAAATAAATATTGTTGTTTATTTTCCAGTGCAGGAGATGAATCTCAGGTAAATGTAGCCATTGTTCAAGCATCAAGCAGAGACTGCGGGGTTTATGGATGCACAATTACGAATGAACATGGGACAGACTCAACCGACTTCTTACTTAGCATGGATAGTATGTCATCATTTATCACTTATTTATCATCAGAATACACCAAATATGTCATGTGCTAAACACCTACAATATACATTTCAATGTTCGCTCTGTTTCACAGTCCTTGCTGCTATATCTCTACGTGAAGATCTCGGAGGTATGATAAAACCTACTATATTGTTGTTGATTGGCCTGTGTGACTCATTTATCTCTTTGGCATCAGAGTCACCTCATTGTGCGGCATTTGCTCTGCAGTTGGAGAGGAGATTGAAATGATACCTTTGCTGTCGACCAAGGGACTAGCTAACTCTGGTGTCTGGGGCAGCAAATTGTTTGGCCGCATTATGATGCAGGAATCTCACATCGGTGGGGGCTGTTCACACAAAGCCTGGAGGGCCAAGGTTATCTACGGCCTGGAGCCGGTGTTTGAATCGGGAACCACGTGTATCATTAAAGTACGAAATCCCATCGTCTATGGAGGAAAAGAAGAAAGCCAACTGATAGAGAAGAACCTGGTCACTACACAGCAGGCAAGTAAATCATAGAACGGAGCAAACTATTAGCATTTTAATATGATGAGAAATCAAGGTTTCAAACTAGGTTGCATCATATCACAGTATCAAAACACTGTACCGATATAGAATCAAGACATATTGTCCTCACAATTAAGGACATTTGTTTTGGATTTTAGTGATCCTATATTTTAATATCTCACAGTAATCTTAACAAATCCAGTACTGCCAAGAACCATGTTGCCACCCCCACTGCACCACTGAGCTGAAGTGTGTTAAAATACGTGTGTAGGTTTATCCAAAGTATTTCTTTCTTCATGTTTACAAACAGGAATGTAGGATTCAGAATTTTGCACGCGAATACTGCAAAATATTTTCTGCCGAATCAAGAGTGATTGACAACTTCGGTGCAACTCTGGAGTGAGTGGGATGACCTTCTTCAAGCAAACATCTTATTGATTATTCTCCATCAATGGCTCACTACAGTGCGATTCCACTACTTTCCACAGGGTCATTCCGGCGTTCTTGATGTACCGCCCTGCCCACACTATCCCCCATGCCACAGTGGAAGTGGACCTGAAGGGGCGCTATCTAAAATACTGCCAACTGGATGAGACAGGTAGACTGGTCATGAGGACTGAGTCTGAGGTGGAACACAAATGTTGTGCTCTACAACACTGGATCCACCAGTGGACGAATGGAAACCTGCTCCTCACTAACCTGGAGGGTATGTGGACACCTCACGACCTCAAGATGAATCCAAATGATTTATAGCAATGCCAGTGCACGTTTGCTTCAGTGCGTGTGCCTTTGGACATGATTCACATTTATTGCGCCTTTTATTTATTTTATTGAATGATTTGGCACCAACATAGCCAATTGACCTGTCCCAAGCCCCACCCCTTCCACTTGTCTTACCTAGTTACTGTAACTAGGTAGGACAAAACACCATAGAAAGCTATTACAGCAAAACAGACAGTTGACAGAAGGTTCTGTCAGATTGCTAAAATGCTCAATTGTTATTGGAGGACATGCAAAACGGGGCGGGGGCTTGAGAAAGGCCAATTGCAGCAGTCAGTTTTTAACCTGTAGGTGGAACTGTTCCTACAGTTTGATTTTAACATTGATCCATGAATGTTTAAACATGTTGATTATGATTTTGATTACATTTGGTTTGATTTACATTTTGGTTTGTGTCACTGTCATGTGTCATTCATAAATAATCCACATTGATTGCTGTAATTACATTGCAGGAGTTGACACTAAGATCACCAATGTTGGAATTTCTGTCAAAACGACTGGGTAGGTTTTTTTATTTTTATGTATTTATCAGGTTATTGTGAAAATATATCCATACTCACTAACAATGTTGTTCCAGGTATCAAGGTTTGCCTGTCACAGGAAGCATCAAGGTCTTTGAGCAGTTTATATCACAGCACCAGTGTAACTATTACTGTGGTCTGCTCGGCCTGAAAAGCCTAAAACCCATGGACTCCCTACAGATGCCACCTAAACCCAAAGGCTCCAGGAGCCCCTTACTACAGCGTAAAATGACCTCCAGTCCTCTGACTAGCAGGAAAAGCCCTAGGATGCCCAGAAAGTCTGAATCAGATCAAGACTGTAGTAAGGCCATAACTAAACAAAAAGTTGCTAACACACCCAAAGCTGATGAGATGAGGTAGAACATCAATAACCGTCAGATTTCACTGCCTTCGCCTTAACTGGAAAGTATCATCATGATCTTCATGATCTAAAGTCAATGAATTTGTCAAAGAAGGATCCTGAACCAGATATTGAATCAACTGTATACGTTGACAATTACAAAACAGTCAAAAACAGCAAGGAGCTTGTCGAAGACGTAAGGCTCGTGAGTGACACATGTTGAGCTGTGTCAGACAAGGTGCTATGAATGTGGAAAGAACAACAGATTTGACTAAACCAACTGCTGCCATTCCTTGGTATTATCACTTGTTGTAGTTTGACTCCCATACACGTGTGTAGTGGTAGCCATAGTAGAAATGCTCTCACCCTAAATTTAGCCTGTATTAAACAATCACACCGCAGAGGTTTAAGGGGAATCTCCGCAAGGTCTTTCCACAATGTCACATTGTGTTAACTTCTCTTTTGTGTTATAGCCTAAATTACGGCATAGGGTCAGAACCTGTGTATTTAGATGTGAAAAAAAAGTTGCTTAAAATACGAAAAAGTCACAGAAGGAACATTTGTTTGCTAAATTGATCAGAACATCAAGCATTGTGGCATTATATTGAATACAGGGTATGCAATAATACTACAATGCCCTTCTTCTCCAATTCACCGAATATCTTTTTATTTGTTGTGATGATGAGTTCAAAAATAGAATAAACAGTCATTCTCAGCATCGCAGACCCCACCTTTAATCCTTGTCAGGGTAAATTTGAGATTGGAGTAGAAATATATGTACAGTGATGTATATTTTAGTCATATACTAAAATATTATTTACATTAATAATACTGTTGCTTCCATAAAAACCACATAATGGATACCATGAATTAAGCCTGAGCGTTTTAAAGGATGCGCATGGTAAATTTGTTAAAGCCTATACCATTAATCTGTTCAAGAATGCTTTATTTAATATTTAAATTATATTGTCTGTTGGCGCAACACTCAGAATATAATTTGTCTTTTCTGAATGAATGTGTTTAAAATTATCTAAATAATAATAGTATGCTCAAACAATTTTGCCCAATAATACCATGCTCCTTAAACCTACAGCAAAAACATTATGTACACTAGATGTCAGTGTCACACAAAGTCCATTAGCTTTAGTCACAGTCACACCTTGCTTTAACAGAACTAACCAATAAGCAGCAAGTATTGGTGAAAAAAGATCAATGGGAAAGTCAGCTTTGTGATCATTTGTGATGCCCACCCATTTGTTAATCGTGGTTTATGTAATGTAAGCAGTGGCTCCACAGACCTAAAATACCCTGTTAGAAAAGGATCACATTATTGTCACTCATGAGGACATGCGGTTGTGTGAGAGGTCATCTCTAACACAGAATGTGTGTTGACAGTGAGAGGACAGAAATGAGGTGGCAGAATAATTCAAGGTTTGATACCAAGCTGTCTTAACAACAATAGATTGTGTGAACCAGAGGGGGAGAGCACTATCAAGAGTTATTTTTCTAACGTTGTCATCTGCATGGCTGCTGTATTACAGTACTGAGATTGATGCTATTGTTTGTGTGTCTGCTTTAGGAGATTGGCTTTCATCGATGTAACATGGTTACTGTACCCTGCTCACTCTGTTGACTTAATTCACTCTAAAAAAACTGAATTGTACTGACTTGTTTGATTACCCACAATTTATTTTTTCTAAAATGTTATGTTGTTTGCTTACATAACTAAATAAACAGATATTATCAAAAAAGGATATCTTACTTTGGTTTTATTTGAAGAAAACAATAATTTTGATCAATAATGCTTCTGTAATATAATATAAAGTAATATTATATATGTGGATTTTTTTCTTTTACAAAATAGATGACTAATGTTTTGGAAATTAGCCTATAATCATTGTTTAATTTTGTGTAAGATACTTCACATTGTCACATACCAGTGCCTTCATAATGATAAATCACATTCCTCACTTAATGAGACATTCCTTAATCCGATCAGATTCCTGCAAGACATTAAACAGTAATGATATAATGAGCGAAAGAGAGAGAAGGATATGCATTGACCGGACTCCTCATACAGCAATGATTAGCTCTGATCAAATGAGACAACGGACATTGGATCGACTCAATTTGAGTCATCTCGGGGAATAAAGACCCACTGCCAGACAAGAAAAAATGGAATAATCATAAATTAATATAAATAGTTCATGCATTTACAATAATAATTATGTTTTCATGTAACTGGCAGATTAGGATGGGGCAACATTTAGTATTGATAATTGGCAATATGAAGCACAAAGGTCTACACTCTGCATCAAGGCAACACGTCCTCCGTGAAGTCACAATATATGTTCTGATTCTGTCACTGATCTAAAACCATAAAACCAGCCTGATGAATATGTTATCTAATGACAAACATTCCACTAGGCTACCTGGCTGTGAACCTGACACCACATTGTCCTGTATGAGCTCATTTACAAATGGGGAGGCCAAGATGGTTATGACCATTTAGGCAGATTATATGAAAAGCACCGCACGCTCCTAAATGCCACAGACGAGCTGGCATTTAAAAAAAGTTTTATCTCCACACCGACAAAAGTCGTGGGCAGACACTGGTCTGTGTACCATTGCCGAGTAGACTGTCAAAGGCGAGTTAATCTATCACAGTGCAGCCCGCTTCTGCTGAGAAGGATATAATGATATTCTGAGGCATATCTCACATAATATATCCCACTCATGGAGGAAGAGGGGGGGGGGGGCGGATAAAGGATAAATCTGGTGTCTAATTGTATCTTAATACACTTCATGGAAGAAGGGGGGGGGGGGGTGAAAAAAGGGTAAAG
>JAODUH010041019.1:0-17609 GCA_027564835.1 Typhlichthys subterraneus | reverse complement strand
CCACCCCTAACCTCTCCGGGCCTAATTCCACTTCTCCTGCTTGCTGCAGTGTTCTTGCTAGACATACTGTAATGGAGGTACAGTGCACTGATACCCCTTGCTGAGCAGAGGCTTAAACGCTCTGTGTGTGATTAAAACCGCTTTGGGCTCTCTTCCCAGTGTGTTCTGTTAATTAATTCCATTGTGCCGCACCTCAGCTTTTCTGTAGAGTTACAGCGAATGCGATTTGTCCTGTTTTTTCCTTAAAAATAAAAACATAAAATACACTTCTTTCCCTTATTTTCTGGCGCAAACATCCTCTTAACGCTTGTTATATGCTCCCTTGAGCTATAGGGACCTGTGTTTGTCTGAATTGCACTGTAAATGGCAGTGTGTGTGTTGATGGGCCAATAGCAGGTCTAGCTACACAAAGTGTTCACATGCCAGACAACGACTGACAGCTGTCAGTTGTTTTGTGTGAGGCCTTATTATTGAATCCTGAATACACTGGCCTCTATTCCTAAGACAATGTCACTTGTTTTATATTTTCCTATTGCTTTCTCCCACTGTGAAACGTCTCATTGATTTACTGTACAACAACCCATGTTGTACAGTAAACGTGCTAACAGTGCATCCATGCTAATAGCTGCCGTCTTCCCTCAGGTCCAAGCGGAAGGTCCTGGGTCGCAAGGAGTCCGAGGAGGACAAGTCCCGGGGTGGGAGCCCCACACAGTCTCCCCCCGTGACCCCCACGGGGCCCCCGGCCAGCCCGGCGTCGCCGCTGGCCCGCCAGGCAGGCTCCATCCAGCGGAACCTGCGCAAGTCATCCACCAGCAGCGACACCTTCAAGGCCCTGTTGCTGAAGAAGGGCAGCCGCTCCGAGAGCAGCTTCCGGATGTCTGCAGCCGAGATGCTGCGCTCCACCGACCCCCGCTTCCAGAGGACGCGCAGTGATTCAGTCTTCGACATGCCTTCGTCGTCGCCGCCGACTACACCAACAACGCCCCTCAGCCCCTGCGGCTCCCCGGGTCGCGGCAAGAGGCCGGTGGAGGAGTGGAACCGGCATGACGGCTTCACACTCTCCTCACCCTCTTTCTCCCCCTCCGCGCTGAGCGGGATGAAGTACGGGCGCCTGCGCACGCCGCCCTCTGCTGCCAGCAGCAAGTATAACGCCCGCTGCCGCTTCCTCAGTAGCCCCATGACAGTGATCTGCGAGCGGGAAGGGGAGCTGGGCGAGTACGGGGACGCACTGGATGTTCTGCCCGGACCCCCGGCCCCACGGACCCTCCCACAGCACGGGCACTCCAATGGCACTTTATCTGAAGAGAGCAGCAGTTAAAGACCAGGGGCCGCTCCCTGGGTACTGGGAGGTGAACTTGTTAAGTCTCAGTGGTTATTGGCAGGACGAGGAGCCAATACTGTAGCCCCGTCCGCCCCAACGTGCTTTTGGGGGGGAGGGGTCAACCTGCCTCTGAGGTAGGGGGCCGGTAAGCAGGCGCCATCATTGGTCGGCTGTAGAAGAGGAGATCTTTTCCGAGGACTCGTTTACCCATGATAACGTTTCTTTCTCGTCTGTCCGTGACTCACCTTTTGTGTTTCAAGAAAAGTAATCATAGCCTCTCATAGCCTGGTGTTTGTTGCTCGTTAGGTTGTTTTTTTACGTTATCCTGTTAGAGCTTAATTGCGGGTTCTGATCAGGTCCTTCTTTAGGTTTTGAAAGGGTTCCTTAAGGACTATAAGACAAGCTGAGGTGAAATGAAGGAAATGCAAAGGCTTGAGTTGTGTAGCTTTGCTGCTGTGGTGCTAGTTAGCTAGGGATCTGGGCAAAGAGGAATGTGAAGGCGTGCGAGCGGCTCGCCCTGTGATTGGTCACAGCTTCTGGTGCCCATCCGTTAGTGCTGTACGGCATTTAAACACCATAGTGTGCAGGTATTGGGGTTTGACACAGCCCATTTTCTGGAATGAACTTACAGTATGGGCCGTGGTACACCTTTGATGGTACAACTCCAACTACAGTCCAGACACATTTCTCTTCATGCTCTTAAATCTAGGGTTTAGTTTGTAGAGTTGGTTGCTGGGTGGATTAGAGGCTCTGTGCTGCCCCCTAGGGACAGGAGGTTGACAGTGGCACCAACAATACAGTATACTGGGTAAGTTACTGTTAATCAAGGTTTACAAAACCTTTTTTGTTTGAATTTTAGTTAATAGATTTTGCACTGTCCATACGTTCATTCTTTCTGTTTGTTTGTGATATAAAAGAAACATATGTTTTAAAGATTGTTTTATTAAACAAGCGATGTCATGTCTGGTGTTGTGAAATGAAAAACATTTTAAAATATAATGCATTAGGTTTAAAAACAAAATATAATTCCTTGTCCTATTCTGTTGTTCCTATTGATTACCAAAAAAGCTAAATATATAAGCCTGTTGATTCTTCTGTCTGAATACAGTCCATTTTATGGTGAGATTACCTGGTAGAATCTTCCATGGTTTATATAAATTATAAAGCAATTAACCTTTCTGCTGGGATTCTCTGCTTTCCACCATTTTATACAGTTATGTGTGCCGACTAATTTTCGTCATTTTAAAGCCCCGTTTGTTGGAAAGGGGTACCCGTCGGGTCCCTATTTTTCCTTTTGTAGATTATATTTATTTTGAACCTAGACAGACATTTGGAGTGTATCCATAGGGACAAACTGACACGTTTACCATGCTTAACCCTGCAATATAGTTTACTTTCCTCTTCCAGTATGACTAATGGTAAACAAAAAAAACAAAAAAAAGTGCTCAAACCAATAAAATACAACAATTAAGTAAAGTCTTCAAACACTTGTGGTAAAGAGCCATATGTGGCCTTTGTACGTCATAATGGCAACAAGAGGGAGACCACATAGCCTCCTAATGGCCTAACAGCCTCGTGGTTTAATCACCCATGACCAAAGTGTGTCTCCCAGCTCCCGCCCCGGCTGTGAAGGAGCACGTGCGGCCCCTGGGCCGGTGTCACCCGTGGGCGCGTATGAAGTCTCCATCTCACTGAGCTTCAGTAAGGACATGCTGAACCGAGGAGAGGGTGTTCCAGCTACTGGGCGAGGAGGCAGGCTGCTAACACTCATCTTTAATAAAACATGGTGATATTTAAAGAGTCTCATTCCTCTCTCTCTCTGCCCCCCCCCCCCCTTCCTCGCATACACCCGTCCGCTTGATTCACTGCCATCTGGCCGTCCAATGCTCCAAATCACCCTCCCCATTAGCACCGTCGTCATGGTGCCCATGTTCATCCGTTATCCAACCAACTCCTGAAGCGGCCGCTTTCTCTCCCCTCCCGACCGTGGGAGGGTCATCGGTCATGTGTCCTTCCTTCTGGATATACCATTAGAAGATACTAGATCTCAGGTAGAGCATTGTGCTCTTCTCCTCTTGTCAGTTGCCACTGTCTTTACAGTAAAGGCTGGTTCATAGTCTACGCAAGTTACATGACCGCAATCTCAAACGGAAGGGCTATGCGTGCATTTGTAGCACATACAGAAAGCGTGTCAGTCGGTGCTCTGAGCCGTTCCATCTGAAACTGCTCAGAGCAGGGGTGCTTGCGTTGCATTACAAAATTGAGGACAACACATTTTACTAAGCAAGTAGCCTACGCATCAAACCCTCCTTGCGCAGCTCGATGCGTTCGTGTAGCTTGCGTAGACTATGAACCAGCCCTTAATGTGATCCCCTTCTTTGACATACCATAGAAAAGACTGCATCTGCCGTTCAACGTTCTCTGTTGGGACCCCAGGCTCATTTCTATACCTCAGCACCTCAGGTGTTGTCAAGGTCAATGCCTGTATTTTCTATATTGTGTTCCATTATCTGCAATTTAGTATTTCTTTCTTTCTCTCTCACGCACACACACGCACGCACGCACGCACGCACGCACACACGCACACACACACACACACACACTAGTAACAGCTCCTCCTTGTCATGATCACAGCACTGACATTCTGATCCCTATTTCTACTTTCAAATCCCTCTGTGGAATTTTGTCTTAAAAAAAAAAAAGGTATAGTGACGTTTTGAGAGATATATATATATATACACACACACACACATTTTGTTATTAAATATGTTGCATACAAACCTTAATATGAAAAAAAAAGATGAAATTATGTTCTTAGCAAATTGTGCAAAGAAAATAAATGGCAGACCTGCATGGCATTTAAGATCTTGCAGCTGGTCTTTAGTGAACTGGGTTTTAATTATGGTGATTAATTATGATTTTCAGGGCCAGAACATTATAATATAGGTAAATATAATATTCAGAACTTGCCAATATAATATAGTATTTATTCTACATACATTTTTACAAGATAAAAATGCATCCTAAAAATTAAATAGGCTTGCTGTATTGCAAAAACAACTTTACTGTTAAATTGTGTTGACTAACAATGTACATGTAGTAGGTATTTCACCTGATATCAGGTAACACAAAGCATAGAAAAGCATTGTGTAACCTCACGGAGCCCGCCTATATGCACGTGTATTCTTACGTTTGTGCAGAGTCTCCGAACATGATACTGGTAACAGTTCTGCCACAAATAAAGATGACTCAGCACGCACCTCCCGACTGATGGAAGAGGGAAGGTGAAAGAGCGGATGAAGAGGAAGAGAGATGAAAAGAGATGTAGTAAAATGTCAGGTTGCTCTCCTCGTGAAGGACCTGCAGACTTAATATAAATTTAGATATTCTTAAAATATCTCAGTGAGAACAGAGAACATATCTCACTAATTACACATTTGAAAGAATAAATAATTGGGCTAATTATCTGAATAATCGTGCAAGATGATGAATACCATTTATTATTGATAAAATGTCATTGTTAATCAAAACAAAGCTATGAAATACCTCCCACCATTCATAAATTAGTGCCGCGCTCATGATGCCTCTTTACAATATTAATTCTAATGCTGTTCTTTGAGATAAAAATCAAAGTTTACGCGCAGTATATCCCTATGTGTATAAAGTGAAAAGACAAACAAGTTTACATTTGCTTGTCTTTTAAAATATACCTGACAGTACATTGAATGAAATATTTACAGGAGATAGATAGATATCACACATTCTATGGACTGTATCATTCTACATGAGCTGAATACATTAAAATAACATTAGTCCAAATAGCATTACAGATTACATGAAATTAAATCTATGAGATTAATGATAAAAGTATTTTCTTAAATATGTGTGAAGGATATCTTAAAAAAAAAAAAAAAAAAAAAAAACACACATTCATAAGTCTTCTGGTTGTAATGACGGTACTTCTGACCTTCAGAATTAATTTGTGCAATTATTACATTTTAATTAATGCAATCTTGCTGCTGGCACTGTATAAATTAAATGTTTTTTTTTTAATTAATGAAGTATTAAAACATTAATCTAGGCACTTAATTTCCTAAAAGCTCTAATTTAGAATCCAAAATATATTTATTTCTTCCCTATGGACTAGATTGTTGCATAAAATCATCATTACGTGTTAAATATAGATTTACATTTTTCACTGTTGAAATTATATCTCTTGAAGACTTTCCTAAACTACACTTTTCTGGTTGTCTGGGTCAGAGCACCCAAAATTCTAGGTAAATACGCAACATGTTTACAGTTTAAGGACACAACAAGAACTTGCACCTGCTGTCATAAATCATTTTAGTTTTCATTTCATCAATTAATTAATTTCATCAATAACGATATATTTTCCTTAAAAAAAATAAATAATAGTGTCAATGTAAAAAGTTTGTATAGGCTTTAGTAAAATATACTGTAGGCTTATAAAGGTTCCCCACCAAATGTATAAAACATGTCAGTATTACTTTGGCCACTAGGTGGTGCAAATGTGGCATCTTTCAGATGTTGGACAACAGAATGGCTCAAATCTACCACAATCAGCTTCCTATAGCAGCAATGCTTTGGTCCCATGTGTAAATAATTTTAAGCAGCATGTATTGTTAAAGATTTTGGAATGTGCTCATTTCTATCATATGTATTGTTGAGGTAATTAATACCAGGGCTTTGTTTTAAAATGATATGCAAATCATTTAATTTTAAAATATTTCAAAGATTTCTCGAAACAGACTTCTGGTTTAAGACACTGGAAAAAATAACATTCCTGCTCTGTCTTTTTAAGGATGCAGACCTCATTCCTGCGGTTGGTAAGCTTGAAGGGGCTGTCATAGCCAGCCACATAGTAAGGCTGCTCTTTGTAGGGAACGCCATCCCTCTGAAGGGTCTCGATAAGTTTCTGAAGCTCCTCACGCTTCATCTTCTCATTGGAGAAGCCCCCATATGTCCTGGGAGAAATTATAGATAAGAAATAAGAAGGCAAGTCATTTTGATAAGCCATAAGAGTGAAGACAACAGCAATTACATGTGAGCTGTAAATGCTTTTAACATTGAAATCATTGGGTAGTTTCTCTAAATCAAATTAAAGTACATTGTTACACCTGTCAGCATAAGTGAATGCATTGGCAGTCATCCAAACTTGATTACTGTAGTTACTAAGCACCTCAGCTCTTCATCAAATATTGAATAAAACAATTAAAAAGTAATCTTGTCTAGGGCTCAGGGGTCTAAAACTCATGTCACCCAAGGGCAAGTAACCATGTTTAGTAAAGAGTGGCATATATCAGAATTAGGCTACACTGCATACTTACTGGTACATTAACTATAATTAATGGGAATGTATGTAGCAAGACAGCTATAGTTTTTTTTGCCCAGACATCAGTCACACATGTACTTACCAACAAGCCCTAATAAAACATGAAGCTCTTGTACCTGACATATACTGTGAGCTCCGCCCTGTCCTCCACAAACACGTCTGGATCGCTAGGCTCAGGTGGACTGCCCTGGTGCTCCTCTGGGATGAAGAAGGAGACGGTGAACTTGGTCTCACATGCAGGGCCAGCTCCAGGTTCCACCAAGCATGTCACAGGGGCAGTCATCTCCACCTTGGCCTCTGTTACACAGGGGTACAAATGCTCTCACAACGCTTAATTACAATTATTATAATTACAATTTAAGAAATATTAGGCTATTCTGATATTGAAGTATCATAACTGTGACAGGTAGATCAAATTGTAAATGTAAAATAACAGATTGGAGTGCATTGCCTAATATTAATATAAAACAGATGGTAGCCTAAAGAGAGCAGACTATTGTTTATAACAATAACCAAAACAATTTATTTGTGGCAACATGTTAATTAATTCAACTATTAATTATCACTTACTGTTTTGATTATTGCCTCCTATGTAATTAAACAGCCTGCGGAATCCAGTGTTCATGGCCGGATCCAATTCAGTGCCGGTCAGACAAGTGCTCACCCACTTGGTGGTTTGGTAAGTGCGCACCTCATAATCTTGTTTCTGGATACATTATAACACCATCTTAGTTACTTTAAATGTCTTAGAAAACCGAATTTGAAGTAGGAAAAATAATGACATTAATGTTTACCTTTTCTTCCCCTGGTGTAAACTTTGGCATCTACAAACCCGACGAAAATAGAACTTGTCCTATAGATTTTAGCATGTTTCCTGGGCAAATTATGTCCGTAAATATCAAGTAAATGAACAACCACTCACGAGGTTTCTGATAGCTGAAATAAAAGCGTAGCCTACTCAAGCAATAATGCCAGTCATAGATGTTGGTATAATGTCAATATGTCTTAAAAACGGACCACATATACGCTGCATTAGCAGGTATATTGGGCGAACCGAATAAAGCTATCTTTGACTTACCAAAGCAGTCTCCTATGTAACACCTGGTGGATGTAAATGATAACGCGTAGACCAAGCTTTCTAATCTGGGCGTGGCACGCTTGTTATCACAACGTATTTTCTGGTCACGATAACACTTGATTGCTGATTGGATGAGCGAGTCAAACTTCAAAATAGAAGCCCTTAGTTTCATAACGTTAGCTGCAGCAAATTACTTTTATTAGAGTAAATCGAAAATTCTATCGGTGTTTCATTGATTTAATTCATCCAACTCCCAGGCAAGAACCATGCTAACATCAGTCCATTACTGAAGGGAGAATCTCAGAACTAGTTTTAATTACATCATCAAGACGGAGAGCGATAGCAAACAATAAAAGTTTACAATTTGTAATATTTCACCAATATGAAAATAAAGCAAAGATGAGAGTTCAGGCACTAGAATGCAAAAAAATAAAGAAGCTGCAGGCTAAACTTTAATTAAATCAGATTATCTACCATAAATTCAACCTGTAGAAACCGAGACCAGTCAATTACCAGAGGTGGGTCTGCAACTGATCAAAAACATTTCATAATGTCTTTAATGATACATTGAGTAGGATATGTGTCATTGCTTTTAGGGTTATGGTAAGAAATGTTTAGACAAAGCAGAGTGCCTATGTTGAGGTCTAGATCACAACAAGCTATAATGTATTATGTAGTTTGTTGTGTTGTATGCATAGAATATTGTATTTTGGTATCCAGAATAGTGAGATGCTTCTCTCTATCACACAGGCCCATGTAGAGAACATGGACAGAGGCAAACTATAAAATCAGATGACAACTGAACATGACAATGGCGGTCAGGATTGTTTTCCTTTAGAACTAATTATCTTGTAGTCAGTTATACTACACAACTATTCTATAGCAGTTAGGGCTGTAGAAAAAGACAGAAAGAGAATGTGGTGGCGTCAAATATCCATTGCTTATAGTAGTCCCAATTGTCACAGGCTTTCAACCCGTTAACCCTGTATTATAAACACTTCATGCATCTACACCATGATGCATGAAGACTGTTGTCATTTAGGGCTGGTAGTTCTTGTGGATGTAGCTTAGCACATTGTGCTTGGAAAGTTTCTCAGGGTCGACCCGCGTCTGGGAGTCGTGGACTATGACCCCCTCCACCCATTCCCAGAAGAGACGCCCCGAGTGGCAGACACTGAGGACAAATCCAGATCAAATGTTAGGATCTTCAAAGCTCGTGCCAGTTATGGAATAACAATAACAATACATAGGTATTATAAGATGAGCTACATTACTCACCTGAAAATAAAACATTTGTAAAATGTATAGGTTACCATCTCTATAACGTTTTCTCAAATAGTACACTCCTTGATTGCATTACCCGGGACTCTTTTTGTTTGAATCACAACTGAGGTGGTAAGGGGATGGGTAGTGAATTGTTAAAATTAGGATTAGAGAGGGACATCCCCAAAATTTCAAACTAAATAAAAACATTTCTGTAATGCCGATTTCAACCACAAGGGGAATTCTCACTCAAACATTGAGGAGTGGACATTTAATACATGCTTTTATTAGAGAACATTCCCCAAGTGGCTAAGTGTACTTATATTATATCTGATATCTGTAGACTGGGGGTACACACTGGAAGGGAGCAATAGAATCAGGTGGCAGGCTGTAGGTAGACTCAGAGGTAGTCTTATTGAAGAAGAACTTCTTTTTTGAATTCTTGCTGTATGACATAGTCCATGGCTCTAAGGAGAATAGAGGAGGAAGTAGTGTAGTCAGATATTCTGCACGCTTATTTGTGTAATGGTAACACAAATGTTGTCTACCATAGGGAACCATGCTCTTTAACTGCATACTTCAAAATGCTCTTTTGTGTTACATGCACGCCACACACCGTTAACAGTCTTGATAATGTAGAGACCAGTAGGAAGGAAATGACGGTCGTCTCTGCCAGTGTACGACAGGCGAGGGACTCCCCCTGAGCTCTTTGTATACTTCATTTCCAGTCTGCGTATGGACGATAAACAACCAACTATCATTTGGAAAACATCACTAGAAACTGCTTGTGAACAAGCTCACACTCTTTGCACCGTGTTTGCTTGGAGGCTGATAGTTTTTTAATGAACTGATTGACTGCAGTTGGCCCATTTAATCAAATTAAATAAATGATATTACCTTACAAAGATCTTATCCATCTCTTCCAGCCTGTAAACCTCCTTTACTCTAGAGTAGTGGAAATAATTATACCACAATCTTAATTGCAAATAAATCAACGCACGCACTTCATATAGGACATACATGTCTGAGAAACATTTGTTAATATTAACGATATTTAAAAATATTCTCATACTTTTTCATAAAAACTTGTGTTGTTCGTCAGTTTGTAAATAAAATCCCGCACCTGATAGGGTTCATGTCTGGCCTGCTGGGTTTTGACACCGCCTTAACAAACTTCTCAGCCATCTGGATCCTAAAACACAAATTGCCTTACTAACCGATAATGTAAATGGTTTGGTCATATCGTCCTGTATTACAACATAATGAAAAATTGTCAATGCATTATCTTGGCCTCATCTTCTAGTATTTTAACTGTTGTTAAACGTGTGTATGTATACTGATGTAACTTAAAATGTACTTCTAAGGTGGTGGCTGTTGAGTAACCCTGCACTCACACCCCCAGCAATGTTGTAGCTGGTTGTAGCTAGGTTGCTTTGTAGCTGTTGCTGGTGGGTGTGCCTCTCCTGTCACTCAAATAGGTACGCTTATGTGTCTGCCTTGCTACATGCGTTAGCTAAACAAACTCATGAACAAACTATAAATGTATATCCCGGTAAACGACACATTTTTAATTGCCAAGAAGAGGGAGGGGTGTCGCCGACATCTACTCTCTGATTGTTAGTCGCTACACCACGTCACTGAAAATGTGAATAAAGTTCAATGCTGGTCAACATGCCAAGTCGCCGGGCGCTAGTAGCTGACCGCTTTGTCACTCACTGTCGCCCATGGTCACCCGGAGCTCATTGAAATGAATGAAGGTCTGTCGCTTTGCGGCTGACTGTAGCTGGCTGTGTGAGCGCAGGGTAATACTAGATGTTGGTGCTGCTAAAGGGACACATCTCACCGCTGGTTGAAGTGCTGCTCTCTGACGTCAGTGCCGTTGAGTATAAGTGCGTCCAGCACGTGCACTGCTTTGATTCTACGCTGGGCTTTACCCTGAGGACCAAAGATGCCATACATGTAACACCACAGCTTCAGGCCGAACAAACACATTGATTTGATGGTCTTTATACAACAAAGACAGTCAGTCCGCCTCAGGAAAACCAGTTTTTAATAACACCCATCATCTAAAGTGACTTTACAACTCTTTCAGGTAACACACCCCCTCTCACCTCTCCCTTGAGCTCCTGGACGATCTCTACACTCAGAAGTGTCTCTCTGGGGAGCTCCAAATTCATGCCTTCCAGTTTCACCCAGGAAACAGGCATTTTGCCATGCCACGTATAGATCTGGGACTTCTGCTCGGAGGTAGGCAGTGGGTTTAATGGAGTTGCATGTAGGACAAACAGTACAACAGTTGTACTCACTAATGTTACTCTTAGTTCTTCTGTTACTATTCAAAGACAATGCTTACACCGAGGGCCAGCAGGAAGATCTGCTTATCTCCACCCACAATGCACCGGTAGTCCAGGACCTCATGCACTTTTTGTAATGTGCTTGAGTTCAGAAGGGTGAGCTCACTTTGGAAACACTCTAAATCTGAACCCTGTGGACGCGAAGACACACTTGGCATAATGACAGAACACAAATCAAACCTAGTACAGTACGCTAGGCGTTGCTACCTTTCTGATAAAGTCAAATGTGTTGACATTTGCTCACTGTTCAGGTTTACACACTTAACTCTTAGAATTGGACGCAATTCTAAAAAACAAACTCACCTTCAGGAGTTCATAGAATTTAAACATGGGATCTGAAGAAGTCAGGGCAACTCTAGCCTTATCTGGGACCTATAAATAGGAAATGCATATAAAAATGGATGAGACAAGAACGTGATTATCAGATGCACTGATTCCTTTTGATCCATGTCAGTGGTTCTCAAACTATTTCATCTTCTCTACCCCCTTTAAATGATTTACCAAGTCAAGAACCACTTTACCAGTATAGACTGTCAATTATATAGAGAGATAATTTTGAAAAATATAACTAGTTCTCATAATTGTTATCAAATTGCATAATTTCAAATTTCCCTAAGGGTAAGGGAAATACAACTAGGACTCTGCGATATCCCATACAAAGGGCAGCATTTGCTCTCCCAGTGTTCCGACTCACCCCCCAAAGCTTCATGCATTCCTTCCTGATGTCAGCCTGCCTGGGCTCTGACAGGGATCTGGAGAAACATAGTAGCACACCCGTCACTCGCACACTTGGTTGGCTACACAATGAAACAGTGAGACGTGCCAGCGTGGAAAGGAACTCACGGGTCTTTGACGTAGGCGTGGATCTTGGCCAGTGCCTTGATCTGGACGACACAGTGACTGTAGGGAGAAGACATTAAACATACAGCCCTTCAGAACAAACAGGTGATATTAATTATTTAAGACTACAATGACCATTTACAATGTGATGGATACATAATGTAGATAAGGTTCTGGTAGTAAAGACAGCACATTCTAAGCCAGTATTGATTTTCATCCCTGTTCCCTGTATCCAGTCAACCAGCAAACTCCTCCTGTGTTTGTAAAGCTTCCTTATATTCAGAAGTCAGACAATACAGTGTTTAAGACTGTGTAGGTGAGCGTCAACAACAGCAACCACTACGCTTTGACCTGTCACAGTAACTCACCAAAACTGTAGTAAACAGTGGTACTGGTTAAGATGGTGTTGACTTGTATCTAAGATGCAATCCACAGTTATGATGAATGTATTAAAGACAGAGTTCAGTTTTAAAGCTAGGGCTGGGCGATATGGAACAAAAATCATATCCCGATATATTTAGATTGAATACCGATACACAATATATATTGGTATTTTCTATAAAGTGGGTTAAACATTAAGGAGGAGGAAAAAACAGGAAACACGACAGAAATGTGACATTTGTTTTATTTTTAGCGACTTAATTGTAGTTGTACATGGTTAAAGCCATAGCAGAGAGGTTGTGAATATTGCAGCTATAATGACAGTTTACTCAATTGAATCCACATTTGTTTTTGATTACATACTAGCTGGCTACCTGTATCTGTTTGTCAAAAACGGAAAATTGAGCATGTGACTCAGTATCTTCTCTCTCATTGGCTACTCTGACAAAAGGTGCGAATATAACTATATCGATATAGTCAAATTTGATATCTCTTTTGAAAATATACAGATATAAATGAAATATCGATATATCTCCCAGCCCTATTTCAGGCCACTGTTCATGATCACGGTATGCACCGCACCTTTCGTTGGAGTTGACCATGAACTCGTAGAAGTCTGTGTCCTCCTTGATGAGACTCAGGGGCACCACCTCTGTGACATCAGTGTCCCCTTTCTTCAGCTGGTTGAGCTTCAGGTTGACTCTGAACATGTACTCCCTGACGGCGTCTGAACCGGGCTTTAGCCCTCGACACACAATGTACCTGTGGATGGCATAGGGAGGCCACAGGAAGACATCCACTGAGCTTTGAAATGCCTCAGAATAAGGACTCCAGAGCAATAGGACTCAAAGTGACACAAAGCGTTTTACATTTTTAAAAAGGAGCTAGCTTGCAATCATCCCCATAGCTGCAAGGAAGCCAGTGTCTGGTTAAAAAACACTACGGCAGCTGTATAATAACACCAGATATGATGCATACATTAGGGGCACAATCGCAGACGTGCAGCACTACCTCTCTGAGTTGGCGGGCCGGCTGGTGACAGGCTTGAAGAGGGAGATCCTCTCGAAGCATAGGTAGAGCAGGTAGACCAGCCCCACGCTGAAGGGGGTGAAGAGGTCAAAGGTCTTACACACAAAATGTCCACCTGAGGAGGTCAGAGGAAAACCAATGTGAAGACGCCGTGCTGGCAAGGATGTGGTAGACGTCAAACAAAGACGAGATGCGTGCGTGCGTACCTGTTCTTAGCGTGGACAAGGCCATGAGGAACTGACAGAGCAGTAGCTGTTTACTCAGGATCTCCTGAATGTTCTCCTGACCCTCCACAGAGAAGCCCTCACAGAAGAAATAAAAACCAGTTTGATCCATCTTTGTGCAATTCAGTTAAGTTTGAGAAATGGCCTGTGCATGTTGAAAAGCTGAAGATGTAGGAAATAAAATAATAGAATCTCTTTCCTACAAATAATCTTTGTGTAAAAGTGTGTAGACTTGCGGCAGAGGTTTTACTTTACATTCCTCTGTCAGTGTGGGTTATAATATAACCAGACATGCCATATGGATGGTTATGCATTCAAGTCCATCTGTAGAGCCGTCCATTGAAACTGTTTGTAAAGGGCAGGCACTCTGCTGCTACTCGGACACAAATTGCAATGATGTCTAGGCTTTCCAGACTGATTCTCGCGGCAAAGTGAAATTGAAGCTCGGGAGATCAGGATGGTCTTGCAATAACCAGAAATGTTGACGACGTGGTGTCTATTTTAAGATGCTCTGGTGTCCTGCTGTGATTGTAATTCTACCCCCAAAAATAATACCAGTAAGTGGCATCCATATGGGAGCTGTACGGTGAATGCAGAGGAAAGCAGCATGTCTAAAAATGCCCATGAGGGGATCAAGCATGATTAGTACAAGCACAGTGGGATGGGCCAGGCTCACCCCGTCTGCCATGAGGAAATGCAGGCCTCTCCTCTCAGTGCTCTCCAGGACAAAGTTGCGGAAGGCGTTCACATTCTCGGGCAGCATGATGTCGCCGTCGCCGTCGATACCCCCTTCACCTGCGGGAAGCAACGGACGCACAATGCATGTTGGGCGGGCTGCCGCGTGTGCAATCTTTCTCTCTCTCTCTCTCCCCCCCTCCTCCAAAGTCTCACAAGGTACCGTAGTAAGGCTCAAACAGCTCGCTGGGCGCAGCGTAAAAGTCTTCCAGCTTGAAGTCGCATGGTCCCTTCAGCGTCATGCCGAAGCCCTTGGCGTGCCAGCGCTTCTTCCACAAAACGTACTCAGAGAAGCCGCCGGGCCCGGCGCACACGTCCCCGAAGTACAGCAGCTCCCCCTCGCGCTCCTTAGTCACAGCTTTCTGGGGGGGGGGGGGGGGGCAGACGGGTGTGTGCTGTCAGCGCGGGGAGGACGCTGCAGCGATTCAACGAGCTGTCAGCGTCAAACAAAACTCACCCCTTGTGAATCCTTCGGGTTGGTGAACATGTAATCAAAGCAATGGTCAATGTTGGCCATTTTCATAGCTGCTCTAAAAACAAGAACACACACAAGTTGACAAGAAGTTTTCTCTTCCGTGTTAAAAATGGCACACCCAAGTCACTCCCGGTCGGCAGCGGGTGCTGTTGGAACACACCTGTTGAGGAAGAAGGCTCCTCTGATGGTTTCATAAGGGTTGGCGCGGGTCCGTGCCTTCCTCATCTCCTCGCCCTCCAGTTCATCAAACATGGTCTGAACACCAAATGCAGAAGAGAATCGTGGTCAGGAGAAACCTAGTACTCCCCCGCTAGCCATCAGGTATCAACTATATCAGATTAAAATTCAAAGGAACTATTAGTGTAGTCTGTCCCTTAGCGGCAGACTAATACTGGAGGCACCATACTTTGTCAATGTAAGTTTGTATGTTTATTTGTATAGCACTTTCACAGATAGATGTCACAAAGTGCTTCACCATAGCAATAATACAGTATCACAATACAAAAACAGAAAAATGCAATGAACAATAAAAGGTTATAAGAAACTAAATTTGCTTCTGAGATTAAAAGCAGAACTGCAAGCACAAGTACAAGAGACTGAACCTATCAACTCACCTTGCACCCAAGAAGGGTGTGCAGGAGATCTTCAGTGCAAAATTCTATCTCGTCTTCAATCTTTAATTTGCGCTGCATGTGACAAAAGAAGTTTTGGGGGAACTTATTTTTATTTATTTACAGAAACTACTACTGTATACTACTGTGTGTATGTGTACCGGTCCCACTGCCATCCAGCTCTTTAGTTCATCTGCATCAGGGAACTCTGTGGAGCATTCCGGAAACCATTCCACCTTTTCTACAGCGCTAGGCTGGAGACGCACCCAGGCAATACAAAGTGAGAAACAAGGTGCAACAAAGCGCTGAATCATTGCAAATACAAAATCATCTCATGTAAACAAATGACAATGACATAAACTATGTCCACTTAGTGGCTAATAGTACTGCTGACCTCAGGAGCATCTTGCCAGTCCACGTTGAGCTCCCTCTGGAAGCATTTTAGTACAAGACCAACACCTCTCCTCCCTCGCTGAGTAGAGGCCTCCACGATTTCCTTGCGACCCTGGCCAAATTTCCCCAGACCTTCCCCCACACGGTAACCCATATTTGCCTGGAAGTGAAATGGTGAAACGAAAAAGCATTAATAACAAATTATCTAAAAAGAAAACACTGCAAAAATATTACATTTAATAAATGGGTTCATGTGAAAAATCCATAATGTTTTACATGAACAAGACCAGCAGAAAAGTTACATCCAGACAGTTCACACTCTGTGGGTTAAACAGGGCAATCAGCACGTTACCATCATCTTTTGAGACACGCTGTTGTAGTTGCCGAACTTGGCGGCATCCTGTTTGGGAGCATCTGTGGTTGGAGCAGCGCTACTGTAGGAGGACCTGGAGAAGCCCGGCCTGTGATCCTCCTGGTCACTGTCACTCTTCCCACGGTCTGGACACACAGTTATATGCGCACATTAACACATATGTAGGCAAAGACAAATATGTATGTATTCTCACGTTTAATTTGAGCCTAGTTAAGTCAAAATTAAAAAGGTTCACATCGTCATCAGTGTTAAGTGCGACATCATGACGTTAAATTGGGTTACATACATACACACACACAGCCACCATGGTACAAAGAGATATTGTACAGTGTCCCCTGTAGTGAAGTGAATATCCTGTGGCTCACCATGTTTATGTGGCAGTAAGGGTGACACTTCATCTGAGCTGCTTTCCTTACGGCACTTCTTAAGCGCCAGTGGCCCAGTGGCTTTTACAGCCTTATTCAAAGTGTCTGAAACATATTTGAATAGGGAAGAAGCAGTGATTCTCTTATGATCATTTTTGCATTTATAACATGTTAAGATTAACTAAATTAATTACTCTGAACTACAGTCATATGAACTAGGTAACGCTTCATTAAAGATAAACTCTGGCCCCTTTAATGAAGTGTGAAGCAGTGTGCTTATGGTGTGGCTCACCATTACTGTTTGACAGTAAGGGTGACACTTCATCTGAGCTGCTTTCCTCACGGCATTTCTTAGCCCCCAGAGGCCCCGTGGCTTTCCCCCGCTTCTTCAGTGGACCTGAAACACGAGGAAGTGATGGAAGGATGTTAAGGAGGAGAAAAATCAGGAAGAAAGGAAGTGATGCAACATGGATGAAACACAGTGAAGTGTGTAAGGAAGGGATGCAGCATGGATAAAACACAGTGAAGTGTGTAAGGAAGGGATGCAGCATGGATAAAACACAGTGAAATGTTTAAGGAAGGGATGCAGCATGGATAAAACACAGTGAAATGTGTAAGGAAGGGATGCAGCATGGATAAAACACAGTGAAATGTTTAAGGAAGGGATGCAGCATGGATAAAACACAGTGAAATGTTTAAGGAAGGGATGCAGCATGGATAAAACACAGTGAAATGTGTAAGGAAGGGATGCAGCATGGATAAAACACAGTGAAATGTTTAAGGAAGGGATGCAGCATGGATAAAACACAGTGAA
>JAODUH010041008.1:0-20664 GCA_027564835.1 Typhlichthys subterraneus | reverse complement strand
GGGGGTCTTCTTGCCAGACAACAAATTTAAATAGTCGGTCTTGCATGAATCAGAGATAAACACTGGATGGCTTTTGAATACTTAAGTAATTCTCACATAGTCAAATATGAATAATATAGTAACAACCTTTATGTGGGCACATACATTAAATTTTTTTCCAAGAATATGCTAATATATCAAGTGTTTGTTTTGATTTGAATATTTCTTTGATATATTTTTAAAGTTTTTTGCCCTTATAGCTTTAACGTTTTAAAAATGTAATCTGTTGGAATTACAGTATTGTAAAACATGTTATGACGCATGTTGAAGTTGCACTTATGGAGGTTCATTGAATATACAGTACACATGTGCGTACTGCCAACACTATGTAAATGACTCCCCCTGCGTATGACTGGATTGGAACAGTCCAATTCTCACCCATGCTGCATAGTTTACTCACATATATTTTCAATGTAATCAGAGAGTACACCTCAACCCGTATAAACAATCAATAAGAGAATAGATTACATTAAACATGACATTAGACCAGATGTCTTCAACTGGGGGTCCGGGAACCCTAGGGTGTCCTCAGAGGTACTGCAGGGAATCTTCCAAATTATTTGATCCAAACTTATTTTCTTCCAAAAATCTAAATGTCAGATCATATAAATTTACATAAATACAACATGTGCTATAAATATATATATATATATATATATGTCAATAGTTATTTGAAGGGCTTAGTTAGTGGCCTACTTTTAAACATGGCACTATAGGCCACCCTACAAATTATTGTTGGCCCGGAAACTCAATATTTTAGACCATATGTTATAGGGGGCCCTGTGTCGTGTTTCCATCAGCCAAGGGGTCCTTGGACCGAAAAGCGTTGAAGACTTCTGCATTAGACCTTAATATAACTTGACTAAAAAAAACAAATATACAGTATATCAGCATAGTACAGGTTGTTTATTTGAGCTTGTTAAAGCCCTTTGAGACTGTAATGTGATTAAGGTCTATAAACTTTACTTGACTTGTTTGTATTTTAACCAAAATATTTGACAGTACGTACAGTATGTGTGTATGCTGCCAAGTATACCAACTGTGTGTGAGGCAGCCGTTATGGCTTTGCCAGGGACTTACACCATCCACTTGTGATTATAAAGCATTCTCATCTGTATCTGCCCATTCTGTCCAGTTGGCTGACATCAAAGAAAAGCTGAAGGAGTCTAAGAGGTTCTGGACCAATCTGCCCGATGACATTTGTTCTAAGGGCAAGCTGACAGAGTCTGATGAAGACCAGTGCTGGAACAGCCACAGCAAGGGCAGGTGAGGAGACCACACAGCACTCTTTATAACCAGACAATGTCTAGCTGTGCTGGTATAGCTATCACATTTCTTCCTACTGTGGAGCTGGCACCTGCTGGTAACAGATTAATGCTCTCCCAATAAGTAGCCTGTGCTTGTATTGAGAACCTCTGAGTGGGCTCTGACACAGTGCCTGGAACCCATGAGTGTGAAAACGGCACTAGCCCTTATCGTCGTAGCGGTGCACACGCTGTAGTCTACCACACGTAGATTGGACAGCTGGGTGCTTTCACCCAGCCAGACACAGGCAGATAATCCAATTGCACCATTGCTCTGGCCGTCACTGGGTAACAAACCCAACAGATGGTGCAATAAAAAACTGGTTAATATTCTTGTTTATGCCAACACCCTTTCTGTATAAAACTCTAAATATGTCAATTTAATGCCCAGACATATTAAAACACAAATTGTGTCATATCTCTGATGATGCGTAAACAATGAATCAAATGATTTCCATTTGAAAACAAAATACCTGTATTTCACATTCTAAAAACCTAGGCATCTTTTCATTCATTCAGAAAGAGACATTGTTTTCAAAAAATTGAGCGCAGTTATGGAAGCAATGTGATACATAAAAGCATTGTACATCTGCTGCTTGTGCATTTGCTTTACCGCAAAATCGGGATACAGTATCATGCTGTAAGTATCATAGGTAGCACACAATGGCCAGTGGGGTATAGGCAGTCGCTGCAGAGGACCACAGGTACAGTATTCCATGTGTCCCTGTTGGCAGATTTAGTCTTTCAATTTGAATGGTCCCTGGCAAACACAACCTGCAAGCAAGCGAAGGGTTTTATAGATGGACTATTAAACTTGATTATGCTTCAAGCTTCAAAAAGCCTTCTGAGCCTCTTAAGGCCCCTAATGGTATGCCATATAAATCACCAAGCGATTGCATGTCTAAGACGATATGTTAATCTTCTGAGATCGTAAAACATAACTAATATGTAATGAACACCGGGCCAACACGCCGCTCATGCATGCAAGAGAACACGGTTGACGGCTGAACTCGGAGGATATTTATAAGTCCCAGGCAGTGAATGAAACAGAGCATGCATTGTCGTCACCATCACAGGTATTTCCCTGATGTGGTGAGGGAGGGACTAACGAACCAGATCAACAACCCAGAGGTGGAGGTGGACATCACCAGGCCAGACACGCTAATTCGACAGCAGATAATGGCCCTCCGTGTCATGACCAACAAGCTGAAGAACGCCTACAATGGAAATGACATCTACTTCCAGGACTCCAGTATGTTCACTTCACATTACACAGGAAACCATAAAGGGGTTTGCTCGTTTCCGTCTTTATGAATAATATATTGTTTTAGATTTGCATCTTGCCCTCCAGGAACACGCACACACACACACACACACACACACACACACACACAGAGAGAGAGACACACACAGCAAAAGCCTTACATCTCGTGTGTGTTTCTGCCAGATGTCAAAGCAGGACCGCCATCATTAGGAGAATGAATAGCAGTATCGTGACTACAGTACACAGAGAAGCAGCCAGGCCTATGTTTAGGAACACATACGTGTCTCGCATGCCGCAGTGGCGGAGGATGTGTTTTCATGTCTTTTCTTACCCGGCAGAATCCCTTTGTGTTGACCATTCCCTTTTTAAGAAACAGAAATACAATCAAAATGCCAGAAATAGTGCAGCCGTATGACTAGTGACTAACATTTTCTACCTTGAGTCACATGTTCTTTTGTGTCATGGCTGCCGTTAATGCTGCATGCTTCCGTTGTCACTGTGTGGGTGCCAGTGCACATGCATAATGCATTTGAATGGGTGTGTGTCGGCAGGTGAGGAGGGAAGCGGTTCTGGAAGTGGCAGCAGCTGCCCCGCGGGATGCACCACAGAGCCTGTCTTTGTGGGAACGGAGGCTACTGTGATAAGAGCTGACAGAAGCGACGAACACATTGCGGCGGTAGGAGAGTCACCGGCCACACGACCCTCCCTGCTATTGCTGCTGGTGGCGTCCATGACACTTTTGGCACTGCATTCGCGCTGGAGATAGTATCTGCATGTACTGTAGGCTGGCCAATGACTCGTGTACTCCATAGTCGAACAGCAAGTTCTAATGCTGCTCCTGTTGCGTCACTGGACATGTAGAAGCTCCCGGAAACCTGTTGAGAATGGCTCACAGCAGGACTGCCATTGAGTGCAGTGCTGCTTCCTGCTTGTCCTCCAAAGAATGCTTGGTGCCATCACAAACACAGCTGTCACGTTTCTGATTAAGGAAATGTAACATTTCCTGTCATACTACAACTGGCCTACAACACCATGTCTCTTTTAGAAAGAGACCGCCCTAATGACAATGACATGATAAAAATATATGAGTTTTATTTTATTGTTTTTTGTGTGTTTTTTTAATAGAAAAATTTATCTATTTTTAATTCCTTTCTCTGGCAAATTATAAAAAAAGAGATATAGCCCTTTTTGTTTCAATGACCACCAACATAAACAATGAGAATGTTTTACTGTGCTTGTGCATGGCAACAATATGACATTATTTGTATTGTTTGATTTTTCTGTAACGTCACAGTACAGTAACAGAGCTGAGCAGGGGAAACATCAGTATATAATTGTATGTTTAATTGTCTAACGTGCTAATGTATACTCATTTTGCACAGACCTTTTTTATTTATTTAAAATGTTTTTAAAACAGGAAAGGAATCATGTACCACGTAAGATGGCCAATATTTTATGTTCATTAAATAATTGTGTTGTACCCTTGATTATCTAATTCACTACTGCAATTACATTTAGTTAGTATAGGCCTAGTTAATGGCTACATTTGTTATAACCTGTTATGGTAAATATATTTCCAAATAGGGGCAATATTATTATTATATATTTTCCGGTAATCCATTGTACCACAGTACAAATGCCAAATTATCTGATTAATAATTCATGTTATTTGAAACCCCCAAAAGATTACAATCGTAATATCGACATGCTGCTTAATTCTCAGAATATACTTTTAGTTTTGTTTTGTTACAATGCTTTAATTAGTTCTGTGTTTAATGGTTGCTGATGAGATTTATTATGTTCACGTAAAAACAAATATCAAGTAATGCTTGACAAGGCTGAATTAGAGTCTGAGAAGATATCTAAAGACAGTGTGTGTTGTTATGGAACCAAAATGTATATTTTGTCAGCACTTTTAATGACGAGAAGGACCAATCATGACCCCAAAACAGCTGTGTTTCATCTAATGGTATGCATCCTCCGAATTCTAGGTTTGTCAGCCATTTCTCTGGCTGTCCCAACAATCCTTCATTATCTATTCTCCCAAGATGTTTTCCACACCTAACTTATCAAAACAAATCTCCGGACAAGACTGTATTAACGATATTTTATGATGCAATGTAACTTATTTGATACATTTTTGTTCATTTAACCTTTTCTCCCAACTTTGGGTGGGATCTCCTGTTAGCTTGCGTAGCCAAGCAAAAAAGCAGCTTTGTTTTCGGTCTGTGCTTGATACTGTACATTGCTGCAAAGGGAAAAACTATTAACCGTCTCATTTCATGTTGTCTTACAGTATGGAAGGCAAAGCCCTATAGGGTCTCCATGCACGTTCAGCACAGTCAGGGATTCTGACTATGACTGACTTCACAACACCTAACAAATGCAACCAAGGTTATCTCCTGGCATGACAACATGTACAGTATGTCCTACAGTACTATGCATATTTCCCATATCGTTGCATTTTTTTCTAGGGCTGTCAGTCGATTTAAAAAATGATTCACAATTATCGTATGCTTTACTTAATTAATTGCGATTCATAAATTGCATATTTTACCTGTTTTATTTTTATTTAGCATAAACATTTAGGTTTATATTTTAGTGAGAAATATGCGATTTTTGTCATCAATAATTTACGAAAGCGTGCAATTAATCACGATTACATTTATTAATGTACTGACAGCCCTACATTTTTCCAATACATATGTATGCAGCTAATTCTGGTATAGCTCCTGCTGTAGCAAAACAGCTAGATAACAAAACAACGTAGTCCCTACCTCTTCGCCATTAGTATTCCTTTATGTCACATAAGCAACTCTGTGATGAACATCTGATACATATCTGCAAGCATCTGCAAGACCTGAGTAAATTCTGTGTCGCAGACTTTACGCCAAGTAAAGGCTGGCTCTGCCAGACTACATGAAATGCAGCCTATAGTGCATAGATCATTAAATGAGACACAGCTTCTAATTGGTCAATTTCAGAGGTACACTGTGCATTATGACATGTCTTCTTAGTGACTTAATAATATATCAATAGTTGGCATATTTTTAGTTTATAAACAGTGAGATTACATTTATAAATGATAAATCCAGCCAAATCTAAGCATTTTTTGTTTGCATTGAAGAGGTGCAGATATAGGCTACAGCTGGTGTAAGTGGTGACGGTGTGACGATGGAACCAGGAATTCCGGGTGGTTTACAAGACATTTTTAACACCTAGTTTATCCTGCCTTCTAAGTGAGGCTTAAAGACTACTGTACCCTGGTGTTGTGGAAATAAAAAACTCAGTGGGCAGTTGAAGCCATGCAAAGGTCAATTGCCCCTGCGAGAGGCCCTTTCCCCCAAGACCAACGACGAATGGCCTTGAATGGCTGAAACTAAGGGGACAGCTCAGTCACTGTGTTCTTCAAAGAGTACAGAAGAGTGAATGAAAAAAGATAGCTGTGTTATCTATAGTCTGTCCAGTGTTTCCAAAAGGGCTTACATCGCTCCAGACAGAGGTCCTTTCTCATGAGAGGCGACAGGAAGGCTCCCTACATTATTGCCCTGCAATTCCACTTTCCCAACAGATTATGTAATTGTAGTCAGAGGTCATCTTTTTATGTGAATGACATTTAGGTTAGTTTGTTTGTTTGTTTGTTTGTTTACTTTTGTTGACATTGTTTATACTATGTTTTTGGCATTTGTAAAAATATTTATTTTATTTTTGTTATTATTATTTTAAATATTAAAAAGGAGTGTAATATCATGGTTAGGAGTTTTTTCACAAAAAATGCTTTGAATTAAATGTGTTATGCAACGTCTTACATTTGAATGTTGTTTGCTGCACCTTTGCTCAAAATGCTTTGAGTGTGGCGGTACAGTACTATTGTGAATTGAGATATCAGAAAATGAATGTGATATTTTGAGCTGGAAAAGCAAGCTGCTTTAAAGAACATGGGGGAATTTAACTTACATACAAGCGGACATGCCTTACTGTTTTTTAAAATATAAAATAAATTGCTTATTTGGCTTTTGTTACTCATTCTTGTATACAGAAAACAATTAAGGGTAAAAAATAAATGGCTTATTTAAAAAAACTGAAAGCATTGTGAATGTGTTTACCATTGTCCTGGTTCAATAAAATATATTATATTAATATCTCATACAATTTGGTGCAAACTTTGTTGACAACACCTTCAATATAATGCACATTACTGTAGTTTTACCAACAATTATGAGATTTAATAAGATGTCTGTTTCCTCACAAGGAACACTGGGTTTAGTCTATTAGCCCGATAAAGGGCCTTCCCAAATAATATGAGGTGTCAGTAATTTTGGGGATGTTTTACATGTTCCACAGTGTAAAACAGATCTCCATTGGATGCAACAAGGCACCCTGACCAGACAGTCCAGGAATAAGTTTATGCTCTTGTATCGTTTGACAGACACTGGCCTGCTCATTGAAACTGGTGCCAGAGCAGAGCACACATGTAAGCAACTGCAGAGAAACAAGTATAAATCTAATGGTGCTGACAGCCATGGGAACAAGCAAACAGAGGAAAGGTTTAGAGAGCTGCAGCCTTTTAAATATTTCCTGAGTGTCTTTTAATCACCTTGTTTTTACTGTACCTGTGCAGTGATTTAGATATGGGTCAAAATGTATAATAGGTATAATTACCTGATGAAGACAAAGCAATGATTTGTGGTGCTATGATCACATCATCAGACATAATGATGACCATTGTAAAGACAAAAATATTATATGTATTATATATTATTACTGAATATTATTCATTTTCCACCACAATGAATTTTGAATTTCATTGGTAAACCAAGCTGGAAGCAAATGGCATATCGGATATGACCGCTAAACTAAAACACTAGTCATATTTAGATTATATAGAAGCTTAATCAGTGAGGAGATTGCTTGTTGGAAGTTGGATATGCCTCCAGCAGCTTTCTGAACGTCTAACCTTGTGCCGCTGTTTTGATCACGGAACAATTCATCAGGTAATTCTAATCAAAGGAGTCTGCAGTACAGACAAAATAATCATAGGTGTTTATTATATATTTTATAAATGGCTATGAGTGATCACGTGATCATTAAGCAGCAGACCCAACCTTAACCCCCCCCTCCCAAAAACTAACTATTATTTGTATTGGACATTATGATTATAGTTTGGAAAATAATTGTAGCATCATTATCTTTCATGCATTAGTACAATAGCCGATAGTACGCAGGTGGCATGCAAATATAACTTGCGTGCCCTTCACAGCTGAGAAAACTTTGCGTAATCTCTGAAAGTAGGACGGTGTAAATATGAAGGGTGGAGGACATGTTTAATGGATTCTCTGATGACACGTTTCATCCAGTCACTGATTGTAATTGCTTTACACAAGACAAGTAATAGTGTGGGGGCATATGGAACACTGGAACTCCCTTGAAAGTAGGGACTTGTGAAATTAAATCTTGGTTTTCAATTTTCGCTCCCATAAGAGTTTACCAATTAAATAGGTTTAACCCAATAATGAAAGACAAATACGTTTAGAAGATAATCTAAAGTATCACATATACCCTGGGAGAGGATTCATTATAAAGTGACAATTTTAACAACAAATCAGGTCAGATATTGATCCCATTCCATTTTTGCCTTTACTTTAAAACCGCAAACACATTCCATTAAAGTAAGTTACATTGGAATCTCATGACAGGATATGTCACATGTCTGTAAAGCTCTAAATATATGTCTTTAAGACACCATTGATGGGATTAAATTATGAATCTGTAAAGGATGCCATTTACACTGTTACACATAATTCTGAATCACGGGTATACCTTTCCTAGGCAGTAGCTGCTGTGGCACCCCATAAAATGGCAAAACGAGATCATGTCATTTTTATGTATCAGAGCATTTTAGTGTATCTGATCAATTAAAATTGAGATTAACTTCATTTTTCATTCACTAAAATGTCAAATCCAAGAAAATGTTATAATATTCAGTCATATTTGCATTTTTGTAACCTATTGGGTTTTGTATTAAACATAAGTAAACATGTAAACATGAATTTTAACATTTGGATATACTGTCATATACTGTAGGCTACAGTATGGTCAACATAACACCTTGTAAAAATTTTAGAGTCTAGACCCAGGGCCCTGGAACACATTCTCTCCCCATTTTGATCTCTATGTGTGTAGATAAACACATAATGGTGTACTTTACACCACTACAAAGCCAGTTTTCAAATAAATCCAAAAGCCCGCCCACACCAACCATCTCCCTCAGGACTCAGTTTAAAGAGTGAATTACACTGCGGAACTGTCCTGGCTGGCAGGGAGATTACCCTGCCTGATCTTTCTACAGACAGGAATAGTACAGTGTACACATCCCATGTGTCTCTCAGCCACCTCTGTACTAACAGATTCTGCATTAGCATGCCCCACAGTAGGGAAAGGGGATTTCTTCCCATTTGCCCCACCATTTGACTTACAACTAGGTCATATGCTGCTGATCTATACCTGTCATTGATGTGTGCATGCAAGGACCCTTAGACAACAATGTCATTTTCACTTTAGAGGAAACTAAAAACATACAATATAGTATGTGTAGTAACAGATTACATTATGAATAGTGGCATGACAGGAAATATTAAATAATTAATAAATAAAATAATAATAGATGAGGCAATTGCTTATTTCCATTGCTGCTATCTGTAAGATTAATACCAACAAACATTTATTGTTTTTATTACTTAACAAAACCTACAGTATGTTGGAAATGAATAACCTATCTACAGGCTTGATGTTATTAATAATTATTATTCTATCTTTCGTAACATCTATTCAGTTTAGAATAAAAATTGGAAAAATGTGTCTAATTGTTACTGTGCCTAAAGCTGTAGATCATACAAAGTCCAAATACTTAAAAAATGTCAGTGCAGTGCATGTTAAAGTACCAACATCAAAACATCAATACAACATAAAAGATGTATAATTATGTAAAATATAGTCTTTTGTCCTGTTTTAAATGATCTAACCCTACTCATCACTAAAATGTATGAACTGCCATTTGGAATATAGCAAGGAAGAAGCTTATTGTCTTTTCAACCTCTCTAGCAGCATAGAATGACATTTGCTTTTACTGGTCATACAAGTTATTTATAGGGTAAACCAAATCCTGCTGTCTCTCAAATCCTCCTAATTGCTTGTACTTTATGGAAATACAGGTGTGGGTGTATAATGTACCATTACAGTCCCAGTTATACCAAGGAGGTTAAACCTCCTCTGTTAAGTGTTGTCCTAAATCAAGACCCTTCTTCAATAGATTGAGAAGTATGATTAATGCTTATGAGGTGTTCTGAAGGAGGTCATATCTTGTGCCTGCATGTGGCTTGTAAATGTGTCAGACCTCATTTATACAGTAAGAACAAGCCTTACACCCACCTTGCACAAAAGGTGTTACAGAGCAGGATTATGAAAAGAGGGAGGGCATTTTGTGGTGCAACATTTGTCACATGAAAAAAGAAATATAAACAAAATGGAGATGAGTCATGTTGTATTCTTGCTAGTTAAATATGACATGGATATATTCTTAGTAGCAGGCATCGTTTGTATAGCTTGAATGCAGTAATCCACACAATACAAATTGAGTCATTTGCTTTAAAATTTGTCATATTTTAAATGATCATTTACAGCCTCAGTTGGACCTATATAGTTCACATGCATTTGGTTCACTAATCAAATAAATCAGACTGCATTCACATTGGAGAGGAAAAAGAAGCCATTGTCAGCTATATCTAGTGTCTTTAAATTCTCAGATTATGCCAAATGTGCCTTCCTATAGGATGGAAGGGACAAAGATAGAGAAGTGTGTCCAAGCTGGGGAGAAAGGGCATGACAAGACCTATGTCATGTTTGTTCTCAACCTCTCTTTTTGATTAATATACGGAATTTATTTTTCAACTTTATAATGTTGCTACACCAGTGATTCCCAGCCTGGGGTCCATGCCCCCCTTTGGGGGGTGGTAGAGTTCAGAGGAAGGGCACGTGATCTAATTTGCTTTGAGGTCAAACATGCATTTAAACATGCAATTTAATTGTAAAATGTATACATTTTAAAATGTTATTAAAAACCATATGCAAAGCCAATGCAAATATAAAAATTATAGCCTGTTAATGGCAGAGCAACATTAGTAGTAGGCTAATTCTTCATCAAATATATCCACCGACCTCAGAAGAGTATTCAAAAGAGTAGGCATTGATTTACAAAGAGCCACGGAGGCATCATTTGAATGTTTGTTCATTTCCAAGGCTAAAAAGACGTACAATATTGTGGTGGGGGGTCATCATTTTCTTTTTTTACAAGTGGGAAGGCGATGGGGGGGCACCAAGGGAAAAAGGTTGCAAACCACTTGTCCATGATTCACTCATTGTATGTGCAAATATATCAGATTCTGACTAAAATATGTCACTATTTGCAAGCAAAGCTTTAATTGTAACACAATACACACTGCTACCTTGTTAAGAGATGCTCTCAGACCGCAAGATAAATGATAGAAGTGTGTGTGAGCGGAGTCACACACCCTGAAGTGGATGCACTGGAAGGATTTGGTTTGAAAGCTAATGACCAATGAGAATAGGAACTGCAGGCTTGTGTCCATCATACAGTATGTATGATGGACATTATTGTTGTTTCAATTCAATGCTCACTGCAGAGAATGAAACAAAAAGGTAGACATTACATTATCAATGACATCATTTTCAGTTCATAAATAATTAAGAAATAATAAAAACGAAATAATTAACTAACTTGCAAAATTGCAAAAGTGTTTATGTAAATTGGAATTAGCACTTGGAAATATTTTTTAAAATGTTTTTTTACTAAGGAAAAATATCCTCCACTGGGAAACTTTCACAAAAACTATTAAAGAATCTCTCCATATTTTTTTATGTAAAACATCATACAAATAAATAACAGATAGAGACAAGGCAAGAATGGAAGACTATAGTACCATACGGCAAAGGAAGAGTAACATGGTTTATTACAGTAGGACGTCTGCACGGTTTATTCCTGCCTGCATGAAAGCAATATATTATTCAGTAGGCCCTTGTCCTTATGGTTAAACCTTTGGTTTGGAACTCAGAGTGTATGTACCCCTCCCACACCCTGAGTGGCTACACTTCCTCATACCCTCCAAAAGACGGCTCAAACTACAATCGGCCTACAGATATATTAAAATCAGTTTTACGCTCAAAAGTAGAGAGTTCAGTCCAGAGTGTTCATTCATTGCAACCTAAGGTATCACTGAGGCTCTGTTATTGAAATGTAGCGTAATCAATACAAGAGACCTACAGTAATGTAAGTCATGCCACAATGTGTGACATTTTCTTGGGAGCCAGTTACCATATCTGTCAAGTATTGTTGAGGCTAATTGTTGGCTATTGTCAAGGTCATGGTTAATTCTGTGATATATAAAACCCTCAGTGGGAATATGAAATTAATCTCTGCATACGTTTAAGCAGAGCTCAGCAATATTCTCCACTGGAGATCCCATGGGCCATTCATAATTATGCAGAGATAAAAGACCACAAAGAAAAACTCCAACCTCTGTCAAATTCTCATAGACCTTACCTCAGATACCATGAAGTTACAACAATTAAAGACACAAACGTGAATTGCAACCTTATGAGCACACTGGCACAGTGGAACCAGCATGCAGCTACATAAGAATCATATGCAGTGAAAGCAGACAACGATGATATGTGCATTTTAAATGTTTATGGCTTTTATTTAAAACATTAGCCTATAAAATATAGACATAGAATAATGTTTGGCACAATTTGTCTGCAATTACATTTTCCTAACTACATTTCCTAAATGTTCTCTAACAGTTAATACAACTCAATAGAAAATAGCCTTTTGCTGCTAAATTAATTTAATGTGGGTATATATGTGCTTCTGACACTACTAGCACCAGCATTTCAGCATGCCTTGTGGGCCACACACACACACACACTAAAATGCATGCTGGTCCTGCTGTATGAAAACACAAGAACAGAGACGCTCCTATGAAAACACACAGAGGGAGTGTGATGTAATTCTCTTCTCCGGGTGCAATGAGTCCACCAGAGAAAATATATGTTGCATTAATGTTTCCAATATTGTATATACAGTATATTGAATGTATTTCTAATGGACCCTGAGTCTGATAATAAAAGTTGATGATGATGATGTATAGAGCACCTTTAAATATACAAACAAATCTTATTTAATCTTTAAAATATATTTCAGACACATTCAAACACACAAAATATAGCCCCTGGTCTTATAACATTTTCTTTCTCAGTGGCATGGTCTTATTGGCCATAGCATTAGGAGTCACTGAACTCTCAGAATCTTAATTTTCACAGATATGCAGAGATATACACCAATAAAACACAAATGCCCCCCTGGACGAAGTTATAATATTGGTCTGTGTTCGCTTTGCTTGAACACAGTAAAAGTGTTTAAACAATAATTCCTCCTTAATGTTTTCATTTTCATTCACACGTTGTGGGTTTGACAGACCACAGAGAATCACTTTGTTTTTCCATCTGTCATGCTGACTGGTCATGTCTCCAATCGTCTAGCCAGAGTTGTGCTTTGTCCCTTTGGCCAAAGATGATTTGTGGGTCTGCACTAGGGTTTTGTGTGTCCTGGTGTCCATATGAGATACTGAGATTATTGTAGTACAGTATGTAATGTACTGAAAAGGTTACATTTGTAAAAATGTAATGTTTGTCTTTGTAAAGGTGAATCACTATACACTGCCCGTGTCGCATCAATGTTGATCTCTTCGTCTGTCCACCGAGCCTGCACCGCAGCTCAAGCTAGCTCAGCAAAACAAACTATTCTTAATGGAACCCAGGGCTGGAATTGATGAGTGTGTGTGGGAGAAGCCAGTGTGTTGCATCAAAACAAAGACATCATGGATCTACAGGAACACGACCAGGGCAATATTGACAATACAGGCATTAAACTGACTGGTGCACTGATGCGGTCATTATAGTCATGGTGGATTGCGTAAATATATTTCAAGCATATGTCTTTAAAGTTGGGAATGAAAGATGATTTGCAATGCCGCGCACATGAATATGCACCTGTTTATATATGATAGGCCAATGGAAATGTTTCATGACAAATCCTATAAGAAGTCGGTGTTGGTTTTCAGTTTGCTATTGATATAGCCTATAGTCGTAATCAATATTGTAGACTATATCTCTACATGCTGTTCGAAAAGATAATGGAAAAGCTTCTTTAGGATTATCTGAGCTTTAACACATTTCAAACACATTCACATTTCATATACATTCAGTTCAATGTAGTGTTTAAAATTGATAGGATGTTGAAAGGATGATTCATAATTTGACATAGAGGTTGATGCTCATGTGAATGTATTTTTACAGCATTCCTTTCCTTGAATGTAATAATGAGACAATAATGATGGGCAACATCGTGATTCTAAACCTACAGTGTGGTGAGAGCCAGGTACTGGGCATATGGAATTGGACTCATCCCTACCAGAGGCTACAGGCGTTATCGCCTCCTATCCAGGCCTGTGGAGGCAGAGGAGGATTGAGTTTGAAAGACGATAATAGACTCCTGGGGAAACTAATCTATTTCTAAAGAAAGAAGTGTGAATTCTCTCTCCCCCCTGCCTCTCCTCTTCTCTTCCACGCACCCCTCCTTCCCTACCCATTCAACCCTCCTCACAGCAGTAGCCTATGGGTCAATTTCACTATTCAAATGCTCCTATTAAACACACTCTAGACAATACTGGTTGTTCTGAGAAATAATCGTTTTTAACCTGTAAGAGACAAAGTGGTAGATGCATGACTGATGTGGGCTGACTAGGTTGTTTATAATGCAAATGTTAACTACAAGAGAGTATTTCTACAATAAGTACATAATCACAATAATAATTTTTCTTCCAAGGGTTATTTATAAGGTAGGAAATAACATTAAGAATAAGATAAGGAATTCAGTTGCAATACTTTAGACTGACACATTTAATAACAGTTCTATAAAAGACAGACAGCAACAGACATAATGAAATACAGCACATTTGACTATCATATTAACATTATACAAAATTAAATATTATTATATTATGAATTGAATATACATTTAAATGAATCTGAAAACATACCACATCGTTATTCTCGACTGCCTTGTGTTATTTAGAGTAGCATTGTTGGCTGAATTGAATACTGTATTGCAGTTAATGTCACTGAACAAAAAACTGATGGTATAAAATGTAGCATATTTCATATATAGTGAATATGCTCTCATATAAGTAGTGTTTGTGTTTGATCAGTACTTTAATATATGGTACATAATTTTACACAATTAAAACACCTTAATTGACTTTGCTACTGTGGTACTTGGTGTAATGAACAATGTGACATTATAAACTATATATACATTATAGATTGGGATTGGTTAATTTCTCATTAATTTCTTAAATTAGATTTTGTCAAGTTTCCATAAATACAGTGTTTTACAGCATTATTATTGTAGTTATAACTGGCACGTTATAAATAATGTTGGACATGTCTGGAAAAGACATGGAGTAAGTAAAGCATCTATTTACTAAAAAGACAAAATATCTGTATAAAGGTGTATATATACACTATACTGTATATATTATAGTATGGTATATTACATTATTATACACACAATATGCTATAAACAATACATGTTTAACTTATAAATCACTACATTATCATATAGTCAGAACATTATACACATGCTGATAACTACTACACTATAAACAGAAAATTCATATAAAGTGTTACAAGCTGCTATTTTGCTTTTGCACTTATACATTCTCAAAGGATATGTTAAAGAAGCATGCGTAAACAAGTCAATAGTAAGGCACCTATCGATCCAGTCAGCTGCCCAGGTGAGCTGGATCTGTCGTCCATTTCATAGTCTTCTTCACGTGGATGAAGTTGATACCTGCGTTGGTCCACATCTGGACTCACTAAAGACACAGGTCAGATGAACATGTTTTAATTAATTATCTTCTACTTACTAAACAGTACAGTATATACTTATAAATACTTATTGTTACAGTTCAACATCATACCAACTAAACATGTTCAATTAAACAAATAATGTACAGTGTGTTTATTCACAAAATAGTTGACAGTAGTTGACATATTTAAATAAAACAGAAAAACAGCAATAATACAAAAAACTATTACTATAAATTACATAAACAGGTGAAATGAATCTAACACGAACTGCACTGCTTGATACTAGAAATGTAGGCAATTCCAGAACTGGTACTTAGCTAAATTTGAAGCTACAGTATCTTTTGAAACAATACAGATTTCAGAAGCTGCTTTTCTCTATATTATGATACTATACTATTGTGAGTGTGGCCAGAAATGAACGATATATTGATCTGCTGCACAGCAGTCCCCAAGACAGTCATTTGAAGGTATAAAGCACACAGATAGTCTGCCTTCCAGCCCATGTCCCTATAGAGAGCACTGATCTTTCACAGCACTAATCAATTCCTCTTACTGAGGTTTCAAGGATTCTTATAAAGCAGCAACCTTTCAAACAAGATTGAAAGTATGCTTGTGATTAATAGTACACATCTATTAAAGGCTTGCATTTAACTACTGTGCCATGCTGGAATATGCCAGTACAATTCAAAAGGACAAACCCAACTTATATCTCAGACTCAGCAGATCTCTCTATTCCCATGACTTGAAGTTCAGATGTACCGGTACTTCAAATATTACATTACAATACAGCAAATAATACTTGCAAAGTATTTTACTTTGATCAAGAGTGGAAAAAATATACTTTCAACGATTTCAATGGCAATGTTTGTGGGCATGTGTAACTTCAATAATTAACTAAATGTCTTTATGTGAACAATCACGTTTTCATAAGCGATAGGATTATTAGGATTATGAACTATAAGGCTAAAATACAACTGTGCTCATAAGTATATTTGTATAACACCTTTCATATTGTAATGCTCAGCAGGTGAGGTATACCCAATTGCATTAACAGATGAACGGAGTCAATAATAATAACAACAGGAGTAACGAGCACTACAAATAATCAGCGACAACGGACTGGGAAACACAAGGGCTTAACGACACAGGTAGGCAAGACAGGAGACAGCCCACTGAACAACAACAAAGGGTAGGTGACACTCTTGATTAACGAAGACACTAACTAAGGTGGAACTAACAGGTCTATGAAACCGACATGACTAACACAGGGAACACAAGACAGAACACAAGCCTGTTACAGATACAGAAGGCAATAACAGTAATGTAAAACAGCAAAGAAAAAATAGAGAATGAAATATAAGACGAAATCAGAGAAGAGAACATTGATTAACAGTTAAACCAGTAGGATAGACCCTGTGCTGTATATTCGTGTACTGTAGGAGCAAATTCAAACTAAAAACAGCACAACTAGACTTGAAGGGCCCGGGCATACTACCAAATGCGTGACCTCAAGCAACGCAAACGAGAGCTAGAGGTATTCAAAGTATACTTCATGCGGACACGTCGGCTAGTTCTTTAAACAAAAAACGTGCTTTGGAATGAAGGAAACTACATTATTTCCTGTGAATATTATATAACTAAGACATTCACTGGAAATAAATACTTTTTATATGCTTAGAACACTTTTCGCTTAGTCACGCACACCGGCCGCAGAACGGTGTAGAAGAAGTGGTGTGTGACGCGGAAAGTAACCTGGGCATTAAAATAAAGAACATAAAGTTTGTATCTTGGATTTGAAAGAGCTGTACTCCAGCTCATATGGGATTAAAAGGTCAGCAAAGTAGCATGGACATTGGCTTCCTTGCCTTTTAGAATAATCCTTCAAATCAATTCTGAATCCAGTAACACATTTGCAGCATAGCATGGATATTGGGCAGGAGCTCAGTTTGATTTGACGTCGATTCAAAGAGTCATTATTTCAACCGATTAAAGTCTTGAATCAATATAGATTAGATCACTCACAATATGAGGATTCATTATATAATTAGAAATGACACAAATATTATGCGTTTCTTCTGAGCATTCTGATCCGACAATGTTCATTACCAAATTAATTTAGTATCAGGGAAATGAAAGCCCTATTAAACTGGGACATACTGTACACATTGCATAAGTATATGAATGGTAATGAAGCACCAGGTAAGGGGTACATTTCATGGAATAGTGGAAATTAAAAATGTCATGACAGTAGCCTTTCCTAAAGCACCAGGCAATGCGTTTTTGTTGGCCGCAGTTAAACAAAATTACATAATTCATAACACACAACGTCGTTCAGAGCACACAGTGTTATATTGATTAGCATCAGCCAGAATGATAAAGTGACTGACATTGTACTGGACTGTTACAAAGAAAACAGACAGCAGCTCAACTAAGACACCCAACTCCCACTGAGGTGTTTAATATTTATAAATAAAAAATATATATTTTGAATAAAATATTTTATAACAAAATTATATTTTATAATTGTATTTTATTTTATAACAAAAATCACTGAGAAATACTAATAACCGACAAAAAGCGTTTAGAGACATCCGACCCATTTCCCATCACCATGCAGACATCAGGCACCATCATTTCTACAATAACTGGGGAAGAATGTAAACAGAAGCAAAACCCAGGACCAACAATAAACCTTAAACCTGAATATTTGCCTCACAGGTATCTCTTGTTCATGTAGCTTGTTGCTTGTAAAAATCAAAATCATTTTTTGATATCTGTGACTAATAATATAATTAAGGAAGAATTGTAATAGTGTTTATTATCATTGTGGCTGTTTCAGAAAAGGATTTTCAGATTTGGCGACTGGGGTACTGGCTGCACCTCAAATGATTTCCCCTCAGGTAAAATGGTGGGTTTGGAGAAGTGTTCATTTGGCTTATGTTGGCTGACTGGCTGTTGACCAGGACTGCTACGGTTGCAGATGCATGTATAATGATTAGCATACCATAACTAGACTATTTTTTGGATACTACAGTATATGAAACCAGCTTGGGATACACATCAGAACAAATGGGAGCACAACAGGAGTATGTGTTTTATTAACCCTAAAATGAAGAGAGGTTAGAATGTCAGAAAAGATGCTCCATCTGAAGAGAGACATACAGTAGGCTGGTAACAGAGGTTTACAGCTGAAGTGAAATCAATAGAGGGTGACTGCTGAAGACCTGGAACAAAATTGATCAATAGCACACTAACTGCACTAGGAAAAAATATCTAACAAGTGGATGGATGGAGGGTGCCCATTTGTGTGATTATGAGATTTTCTGCTTTCAAAGCTTAGCCAATTCTCTCTCCTATCGAATTACATAAATGGCAAAGCTGCGTTCTAAATTTGTTTATTCAATAATATATGACACACTGTACAGCACATTATCTGTACACAAAAACAAAACATTTTCCCCACTTTCATGGCAAACATGAAAACATTAAATCATGAGACCTACCGTACAGTAGCATCATGCGATTTAAAACATTTTCAACCTCACAATACCCATTAAGTGTACTGTGTAAATGTGCAATTTCTATCTGTACATGCATGTAAATATACATAATTCCTGGTAAATGTACACACAAACACACGTGCAGCTGTACAGTACGGTATACACAGGAGCCATGGAGTGTACAGTACAGTGTTATGGGGTCAGGTCTTTGTTCCACCCTGCCTCCTCTAATTTAACGCACACTACCTCAATGTCGATGTTGTTCATGACCTTGTTTGTCTTACGTTTCACATTGAGCAGTTCCCCTCCACAAAAGGGGTTCCTGGACTGTGTATATTGACATTTACTGGAATAGATGCAGCTGGGATCCTCAATATTTATAATACAATAGCTTTGATAAATAGAGTTGGATCTTCATCTTGTGTGGGTACATATTTAATAACAAACAGTACAGTACATTACTGTGAAAAATGTGCATTCATGCACGGGTCTGATATTACAAAAGATAGAAATGTGCATAACACATACCTGTACATCATTGCCTATTTATTTGATTGTTATATCATAATGTTTTTTAAAAAAATAGTTAATCTTGTGACGTAAATTTGATTCACAATCTTCCCACATATACTCCCTGGGGTACATCTAACCCTGGTTGGCAAACACTGCCACTGTATTATTATAGATCTTTAATCCTTCAAAACACAATGGGACCATATTAACACTAAAATACTACTGGGATACAGTGCATGCCACCGTTTTTGTTTTAATCAAATGTCAATTTAGTATCAGTATTAAAAAATATGGCTACACCAGTACGCTCTCTCATAATGCTCCATTCATTGAAATTAATATTGCAGTTGTTATTTTTCTGCCAATGGCAGCTTTTGTTTTGAGCAGCCAAATGGATAGCGGCGGGCTGCCTAGTGAGGTGGAACCACCTGAGGCCTCTTGGAGCGCAGGCTGGCTGATCCCATTCTCAAACAGAACAATTGAACAGCGCTGTGACACAGCGTCAACATCCACATTCAATTACATTCCAAGTTGAGAAAATTCATGTGCAAATATCATCATTTCCCTTTTGCTGTATTGTCGCCCTCATACAGTTAATTATAATGCCAATTTGAGAATAACAGCTTCATCTGTGTGGCCGTGCCGTTTACATTTCTGTGATCTCTGTCCTGTTACTCTTGTTATTGTACAGCAATGTTCTCTAATGATTTACCAGTTCAGAATTTCAAGGCAATGTAACATCATGTGCATTTCAGTCACAACACATTCGTTGCATGAACTAGGGATGCACAATATACCGATTCAGTATCGTTATCGCAATATCACGTTACGCAATATCATATCGACAATGTTGTAATATTCAGTTTATTTTGTGGAGAGATGCGTCCATTGGCTGTTTGGCTTAGTTGTGTTTGATTTAGACAGAAGTAAGATGTGTGGCTGAGGAAGCTCATGACATAATGGAGATCGAAAATAAATATCAGTGGCCAAATAGATAAATAAATTACTGTTGTTGTATGAATCCAATATGAATGTCAGT
>JAODUH010040997.1:0-20664 GCA_027564835.1 Typhlichthys subterraneus | reverse complement strand
TCGGTTGGATAGACCCCGGGGGCACGCCGTGTACGCGCTAGCACGATGGCTACGCAAAGAATAAGGACAACGCGAGGTTTAAATGATATAGATTAGAATAGAACATGCTTCATAATGCGCTGTCTTTACCTTTCACTTCTACTGTAGCAATTATGTCCAGGCTACCACAGAACAGACAGAGCAACACCATCTACCACAGCGTAACAAATCAAATACTATAAATAGATTATAGGCATCAGCCTTGATCCTTCACAGGAGTCAGGATTTTATTATGCATGTCCGACAGAGATGGAGGAAATGTGTTCATCTGGCTTTGTTTCGCCAGGGTCTCATTCCAAATCCCCTGTGAAATAGTTCCTCTTAATACACTGAGTCATCTGGCATCCACCCGCCCTGAAAAGGTGTTTTATTAAGCTCAAAATAATGGCCTTAGCTAAAAGACCCCCGGTTCCAACATTGGCGGGGAGCAGGGGCAATCCCGAGCTGTAAAAGATAAATACATTTGCAAGTGACTGCCGCTAAGCCGGCTCCTCGTCAACACCGGCGAGGACATCAATGTCCCTGCCAAGAACAATGAAAGCACTGGGCTTTGCTTCCACAGAAAACATTGGAAGGCATTGTTGAGGGATAAACACTCTCAGCCAAAGTGGGTTGGATGTTTTGCTTGTGCTCCTGGCACAGCCTGCCGTTACTGCAGCTGTCCGTAGCGTGGTTTTGGTGAGGCACTGTAAATCCCATACTGACTTTATACTGGCTGTGGTTGCTGTTGTGATGACAGTGTGTTGGGATTGGTCTGAGTCCACCTACAGTCATTAAGTCCTTGAATACATAGTTTTCAGTCTCCACCGTCCTGATTTTTAGCATCATGTCTGCCGTTATGTATTTGCATTGCAGCTATATCTTTCTTAATTGTTTCTTAAGCCACTTGAAAACTGTTTGCATATACATTTGCATACTGTATAGTGTAGTCTGAGTGTAACCCTCTTTAAGATTGTGCTCACTGTGTAAAATATGTGCTGTAATTAATGTTATAATAAATAAGATATTTCTCCTGTTCTGTTCTTTAGGATGGTAAAAATATGGCCTGATATGATTTACATGTGTTTTTAATACAATCGTCAAATTGGGGTGGTCCTCTTGTGCCATTCTGACCTTTCAACTTTTCACTCACAAATCTGTTGTAGCTTACTACCGTAGCACAGTGTATGCATCAAAAATATGCTAATGCATACTATTATCTTACATATTTGGCTTCTGGCGCCTTTGATGTGGATTCATGATTGTAAAGAATATATTGCTATGAGCCAACATTGCTTTAATCATGGAATAAGTCACCTATGTATCACTTCAAAAAGGAAAACCATCTTGTTTCCTGTTGTTTGCTTGAGTGTAGCTGATAAGAGCATGGCTGATATGTGGGGCGTGAGAGATAAACGTCTGTATTACTTAGAGGAAGATAGATGAAGACGAAAGGCAGAAATGAAAAAGGATGTTGCCTGTATGAATGAATCGATAAGATCACATTGTCAACGTTGTATATTTGGTTTTTGCGCTGCTGAACCATACCTCAGCTGACTACAAGTCAGTAAGGAAGGAAAGGCTCATGGAAGGCTTCCACATAACTGCACAAAATGAATGATAACTATGTGCTTCATAAAGGATTATATTAATATAGCCCTGCTTTCCACCAGAAGTTACTCTATTTCTTCTTATTGGACTATGCAGCAATAGTGGTGAGAGGTTGATGGAGGGCAAATCCATGTGCCTTTCCCTTTCCTATATCTTTTCTCCATCTTTAGCCAGTGTGAGTTGACCTCAATCAATATCTCCAACCAGAAAGACATACGTTCTATAGCAACATCGTATTGTTGAGGCGCAGACCTGCTATCACAAGCTCACACACATTATTCATATCTTTATCACTGCCACATGACAGCAGTAGAGAAGCTACTTGCACCATTTGTGAGGGGGCACATTCTCTCAGCCTGCGCCCTGCGGGCAGGATCACAAGTCCAGCAGCCTAGGAGTGACACCTACGATTATATTGTCCATATTGAACTTTAGCTCACCTGTTGGGAGACACTGCAAACAGAGGTTCTCTACGCCCTTTGGCCTTATCAGCTATCCATACAGTGTTGACGGGTAGATGGGCCAATGTGAGCTAGTGCACACATCAACAGTGCATCTCCTCGAAAATATGTGTCAATGTTTGATCGGCCAAGCAAACTGCAGCTGTGCAAACGCTTGTACAGGCAGCGCAATACAGTCAGCACTTCTGGGATTCATTCAAATCTCCCAGGTTTTTTTTCTCCCAGATTCCAATAGTTATTTACCTACGTGGCAAACAATATTACAATAGACATAGACTCTGGAGACATCAGGGAAAATTTAAATAATCCCGATTCGGCATATTCTGTATTATTTTTAAATGTGAAAATTTAACACAACCTTCCAATTAACCATCAGATGCTGCTGACATATTTGTCACCCTTCCCGGGTAAGGGATCCTGTTAAACTATTAACAGTGATTTTGTTTAGGGGATAATTGGTCTTCGGCTGAAGCCCAGAAGAATTTTTTTGAACAAATTGCAGTGTACTGTATTTCTTTAGCTGGCAGGCACAATACATTAGTACAAGATTATCGTGTTCTTTGTTCTGTTCTTTTGTCCTTCCATACATAAAAGGTGGAGGCCCGGGAAGCCTGTTTCATCATAAAGTACACAACACTGGGCCATCACATCCAACCATAGACAAGGACTTGGGTATGACTGAGCCTGTGAGGCTGACTGAAAAGTTAATGACCTTCTTGGTGGAGACGTGCTCTGTCTCGCCCACCTCTGTGTCATCTGTCTGTGAAGACACCAGTGGAATGGACTATTTTAATACCCCAGCTGTTAACACATGAGGTTATTAGGAGCCGAGTTGACTTTAGATGGAGAATATAAGTGTGCAGAGGAGCCTGGGACTAGGGTATAATTGGTCCAGGAGCTGGCAGGAGCAGTAGAGTGTGACACTTTTTCAGAAGCAGGATGGAAATGAGCAGTAGAAATGAGTCATGCGCGTGTACGTGTGCGTGGGGCTACTCAGGCTAGCAGCGCTGGGGAAGTGGCTTTTTCAAAAGAGACATAATTGGTTTTTTCGCAGCTGAGCTCACATTTGTCACACGAAGACAGAATACAGAATAATCAATTGCATCTTTAGCAAAGTTTGTTAAGTATCATGAAATGTAAATCCAATTATAGACAGTAACTCATGTTAGATGCTGAAAATATAGTAATTTTGAACAAAACATGATTCCCAGTTATTTTGCATATTAGCAGTTTCTCTAGCAAAACAAGCATTTGATAAACTAGTGGATTTTCCACAAACATGTGGTTCACAATTACAACATCAAGCATAACCTACACACATATGATGTTATGCTAACACTAAAGCCTTACGTACAGTAGTCTATATTTGGACAGTTAAACCTCCTCAAACGCCATACGTATGACCTGCATAGTTGAGAACAGAAACTTTCCAAGTCCTATAGACCTCTCTTTCTTTTTTAAGAGCGTTTTCTTCTCATCAGCAGTTGAGCACATAAACCATTGAATGTGCCCAGTGACTTTCACTGAAAGGCTAGTGTGTTCTGCCAAAGCTAATATTTGTCTATCAATATATTGGCTGTGACTGGTTGGCATTACTAAGGAGGTGGGGTGGCATTGTACAAAAATGGACACTGCAAATAATAAAACGTAGCCTGCTGCTGTGTTCCAAGTGGGGCAAACGCGGTCACTGCGTCAGCAGCAGACATGGTATTCAACAATATAATTATTGTCATACTGGCTATATGGCTGTAGCATTCACACAGTGTTTGAACAGAGTCTGAGCAACCCCTGTGTGTAATACACACGTCAGTACACTCACTATTGGCCCATGTCCAGGGTGCCAACCGTACAGTGGCTTTTGGTGTGGGGGGGCAGGGGCAGTTTTTGTGTCAGAGGCGTGTCTCTGAGATTATAGTCGTTGGTAATAAAAGCTCTATGCATCTCAAACCTTCCACTTCAGTTACTGACAGTTGTCCCAGTGGCACATATCATTTTCACAGTTCCCAGCAATACATTCCCAACTCAGGTTGTCTATTTGCATAATGTCACTAATTGATGTTTGCAGGTGAACCGCTACATATAAAGTAACCTACTTTAATTTGACCCTGGCATGACTCAACAGTAGACTGTTTACTCCTTGTAGACAGCCTACTTGAAAATCTTCAGTTGACTCAAAATCTACAAAATTAATTGGTTAGTTTGAAGGTCATTTTGTATTGAATTGTTGCTATTGTGTCATGTCTTGGGCATACATTCAATATAAGTATACTGCAACTGTATTTTCAGTACATTCACAGTATAATACAACTTTTTGTTGTCTATTTCCAAAACACATTTACATATAATATGTTAGCTTTAGTGTTAGGCAGAGGGCTGACCTAGAGGTTAAAGAACAACAGACCGTTATTTCAGTAAAAGGAAAACACAATAAAATATTTATGGCCAGAAGATGGCAGTACTTGCCATGAAAGATGATAGCTTAGCTGGTGGTCTATTTTCTCCCATGCCTTTATTACCAAAATACAGAGCTACCGTTGTACTGCATGCTATGTGACACAAAGCTGTTTGCATTTTTACAGCTCAGGAGTAATGAACCAGCAGAGTACATACTGTCTCACTCATTAACCTGTTCATGTCCTTTTATGACCTGCCTGCCTTAGTAGTGATGATGACAAGCTTTTGGACAATGAACCCCACCTGCTGGCTATCAAAGACTGTAAACACTTATCAGAACAAACACAAATCCAAACTAATGTTTGACTGTGGCAAAGGTATTTTTCTTACTGGTTAGATAGGGTTCTTGATTATATGATTAGTCAGACATTATTTGTCTTACATAAGCTCCGCTGTTATAGCCTACCAATAAATTATGTTTGTAATGATTTTCCAGAGGTGTGTGGCTGTGAAGATATGTAACAGTCACAAGTTTTACGCTGATTAGATATTCACTTATAGGTATTTTTACAGTAAGTGTCACTTTGTGTAAGTGAAAAGTCTACAGGTCAACTGTCTGATCAAATGTTTAGAAAATGTGTCATCGTCAGCCATGCCATGCCTTCAGTCTTCCTATATTCCATCTAATCATAACCTGAGCGGAACCGGCCTTAGCTTAGACTGTTCTCTCACTGTTGTTCTAATGCTAGTCAAACATTATTTTGAATGGCCAAACTCAATAGTGTCAGTGTTCGCTCTGGCAGGGTAAATATTAGCAGAACATACAGAGAAGCAGGGGTTGCTATGTGTGTAACTGTGCGGCATGTCCATTCTCTGTCAACTACCGTCTACAGAGCAACAACAATAAAGCTGGTAGCAACCAATAGAGAGACACAGAGGAAAACAGACAATGGAATGTAGGCTCACGCTGGCCTAAGGCACTTCCTTGTTTGGCTAAGAAAGACATTCCATTTGCACATTATAAATGCCATTTCTCATGTTGCAAGTATGTTAGTCTGAAAGTTTCATAATCCTGTATGTGTGAAAACAATCTAGAGTATTTTGAAACTATGTGTGGTAGGCCATCTATATTTACACTATTGAAAAAGTATAATGATGGAGAGAATTAAAAAATGAATTCCCACTTGCTGATGCAATATCTTGCTAACAAGCTTGACAGACATATCTAACTGCTCTATTTTAGGAAATCTCAACCTATTCTGCTAAAAGGCTGTTCCTAGAAGTGACCTAGTAACAAGCTCTGGGCTTAGGAAACAAATCCTCTGCTTCCGTACATATGTCAGAACTTTGTGGAAAGTCAGTTCAATGACCACCAGGTTGTGGACTATGTCAAGAGTTCCCATTCGCACCGCTGATTCCACGTATCTCAGTCCTCTGGTAGTGACACAAGGGAAAATACAGTGTATTTGCTCCTGTAGTGAGATGTTTGTTTAGTATTGCAGTCAAATAAAAGGTACTCAAACAACCCACTCAAATGTACGCGTAATAACAGCATGTGTGGAAATGTTTGCAGGTTTATCTCAGGGGCTGTGGCCACAAAAGGCACAAATTCATCTGTTGGGAGGAATTCTTTCGAAATATTCTTACAGACACAATACACCAAATGGTTAATTGTCCAGGCAAACAGATAAGAAAAAAAAAATTGATATTTGTGTGTGTCTGATATCATGCCTCATCAAACTATTTGTTTGTGCACAGTAGCTTTACATTGCGTGTTATTACATGTCCATTGCATGTTTGTAGATTATTATACTGTATCTTTATTGTGCTATAATTGTGCTCTGACTGCTACCATAGAACCCAAATGATTGCTCATGTGATTTTATTCAAATCCAGTTGTCACATACAGCACTGTATTTATGTCAGTCATCAAGCGGATAATTGCTGCTATTCCACAATAAATATGTATGTTCACACTTACTGTATCCAGCTGCTTTGCATCTGCATTTCCCTTGGGTTATATCTGAGACCTTTAGCTGTTACAGCACTGGCCCTGGGCCCTCATCTGTCAGTGTGTACCTGGTTATTGTCTGGAGTGGAAGACACCCTCAGCTCTGGCCTCAGGCTTTCCGCCTCTAACCTGTGCTGACAGACTGTTTTTCCTTCACGGTTAGCACAGACAACACAGGCAGTAACAGGCAGTGCATGGGAGGACAGCAACTGTATATTTGCTTCTTTACACTCTGTGTGTGTGTGTGTGTGTGTGTGCCAGGTGCTCAGGCCCAGCCCCGGGCTGATTGGCATGCAGGCCCACGGTGTAGGGCTGAGGCTGGGAGATAATTGCTGCTCTGAGGAGACAATGGCATGGGAGCTTCCTTCATCTTGAGGTGCCAGCCACCTAGCTGTCCGTCACACAGGAGCAGCTATACCGACACCCACTGTGGTCTCCGGTGAGAGTCAGAGGCTGTTAGCAGCGTACGCGCACGGCGCAAAAATCCCACATTCGGAATTAACGCGCGGATTCACACGCGCTAACAACGCGGCCGCCACCAATGCGGCCGCCATGTTTCTCTTCTTGTCCGCGCTCCTTCTCTTCCCGCTGCCCGCGCCCTCCCTACCGCTACGGTCTAATCTCACTTCACACCTGTCTCTGACATACACTGTGTTCCCCTGAGAGGACGGAGTGAACCGTGAGTGAAGGGCTCAGGCTTAATGTGGGAGGTGTGGAGAGGGAGTCGGGCTGAGCCTGTTTTATACCAGACCTCCCTATAGCTCTTCTTATGTCTTCAAAGAGCCACTGTGTCCACCCACAGGGCAGAGTGGCTGTGAGATAAAGCATGAAAGTGGGGATTGGACGGTGAAAGTATAAACCACGTGCTCCTGTGAATTGGTCAGAGGCTCTCTCCGTGTTGGAATGGTTGCACTCAAATAGTCTCGTCACGACAGTAAACAGTGAATATAAATAGTGACGTGACAGTTTTGCGTCAGATTTCAGGTCAGTTCTCAGTTGTCAGACAACACAGCATTGTTCCTCTGACTAAGCAGTTCAGGTCTCATGAATATACTGTACATGTCTCAGGTCTAATACAGTTGGGCTTCAGGGACAAAGCCTCAGACAAATAATGTTATGAAAATGGGTCAATATTAACTATGCCTTTTTCAGATCTGAGGTTTACAGCAATACTTTCATCTTTTACCACCTATTGCAGATGTAAACAATGGATTATATTATCATATGACATCAGCGTAAAGGGTAGAAGTGTGAAAGATAGACCTTGACGTAAATAACATTGAGAACTTTCACTTTTTATCTTTATGGTGTCATACGCCATAAAATACAGTACATTTTAAATAATTATAATTATAATAATAATGCAATGCAACTTGCCCTGATTGCCTGCCACCCTGCCAGCAGGGTGGCTGTGTAAATGTTAAACGAACAAGGTTTCCAGACTATAATCTCATCGAAAAATCTATCCTAGAAGCAATAGTCAGGCAGAGCCAGGCTAACTGTATAGAGCTAGCAGAACACATTTTCTGTAACATAAGGTTGAGGGGTAGAGAACAGATTGAGTCTATAGCTGTCTCGAGTTTCAACCCAGAACAATTTTTTCATGTTCTGTCAACCAATTTCCAGACACAAATGTAGCTTTTTCTGTGAGCCTACAAATGTTCTCCACCTGATGCGAGGCATGTGGACATCTTCACCACAGTTCTCCTGTCACTGCTTGGTTAGCCATGACTTAGGTACAGGGGTGTATTTCAGTTCCCTCGGCAGGGTGTGGATCTCTAATGAGGGGGACATTTGTGCTAGCTAAGCATGTCCAGATTTACGAGCCAGCAAGTCTCCCTAGCTCTGCAGTGACAACCAATATAAATACAAGCACTCTCTGGAGGCACTGTTTCACATGGGGACATGTGGCCCTCCTAAAATGGCTGTGTGTGTTGGGGTTGGCGGAGGGGTGTGCACAGTCGGTGGGGAGTGTGAGAGGCGTAATACTGTACATACATTTGTCTGTAAGGGAAGGATATGACAAACTGTTGTGTTGTGATAGTGTACACTGCTCTACAGCTACACCTATGTTGTGAGGATACAGTACGGGCGTTGTGGTGTGACCGAGGTAAACAAGATGAGACAAACCAATAACACGGCATTTCAACAAGCACAGTGATGTATTTCTACCGGTTTACTTTTCATTTATTTGGTGACAATACAAGTCACATGAAGCATACTACATACATAGCCTACTGTACTTGGTATCGACAGCCCCAGCAAAGGCAAAAATACAGTAACCTATTTGTTTTCTGCAGTACTGCTAACTATTTTCTGCTGTTATTATGCCAAGACCATTGTGGCCTGTGCTCTTAAAAAAATACCACTGATAATCATGTGATCCTCTCTCTCTCGCTCTCTCTCTCTCTCTCTCTCTCTCTCTCTCTCTCTCTCGCTCTCTCTCTCTCTCTCTCTCTGTGTGGTTAGACCATTTGCTGATGAATGTCAGTGGGAAAGACAACAAAGTTATACAACTGTTGATTTTGGCTCTCACAAACACAGTTTCATGAGTTCCAATTTTGCATCAGTTTTAAATACCTTCGTACAGGCCAACCATTTCACCTTCAGGTCATTGAGATATATTACACTAAAATGCAAATCAATATTTAGGGCCCGAGCACACATTGCGTGAGGACTCTATTGTATCCCTAGTTTACTTTGTGACCGTCAATCGTGGTTTCCTTGTGTCTTGTGGAATGTATATATTTTCATGGTTCAGCCTTTTCTGTTGAAATCTGCATGTTGTCCACCCTTCTCACCGGCCATTTATGTTATCTTGTTGGCTTATTAACACCCAGTGAGTGGTGGAACATTGGTGTTTTGAGTGTTCTTCTAAAGTGACTTCTCTTGGAACATAATGTGGAAAAAACACAGTAAACCCAACACTAAGGGCAAAACCTTACTGGAAGAGTGAGTCTTTTCTTAAAATATGTTCAACATTGACAGCAAAACGTTGCCACATGATTGTTGGATGCATGGGCATACATTTTGGTATGTATGGGTGCATTGGACAAACTATGAAGAGCTGGTTCAATAATTAAAAATGTGAAAATGTTGATACAGTATAGCGGTACTGATATACTGTACTACTACCACTATGACTATGTCTTTAAATATCTGCAATGCACCATATGAAAAAGGCCAACATGCTCTTAAGGCATGATCCTCGTCTGACATTTTTGTTAAGAACGTATTGCTTCTTGATTGCTTTGTTTATTTAGGATTGTCCCTTATTTAATTATGTATTATGATGTATATATTTATTTCAACATTTGATTGGATCAATTCAAGGAGTAGTAGTAGTATGTAAAATCCTACATGATGCATGTACAGTATATTCCAGAATGTGTGGTCCATTAGTTGCCCTCCTATTAGCAAGACACAATTAACTTTACTGTATCTTATGTGGCAGTCATGGATATTAATGTATTATTAATAGGAAAAGAGTGATTATATTCATCGGTCACTGTGTTCACAGCATTCATGTGCTTTCCCGATCTGGCCGTTAGCTTATGCTGTGTTAATCTCTCTGGGACTGCACAGTTAAAGTATTATTTTACTTGGAGCGTAGTCTGAGTTTATATACAGTACTGTAACACCACACATTCATATTTTATATAGGTTAGTTAAGTAATGAACATCTCAATAATACTGCATGAGTGTATACGTTTCATTTTTAGACTGTTTTCACAGGCTTTAGCCATCAACAGACATTTATTCAGCCTCTACTCATTTTCAGGTGTCAAGTATACCAAAGTGAAGTTGGCAGGTATTTCTTTAATAATAAACAATATTAGCAGAAATAAGCATAGTTTTGGAAGAAGAATTGAGGCCTAAGCTGTGAAATGTAATTTATCATATCTGAGGTGGAAGATAGCTAATTAATTATTGTCCGTTCCTAACACCTGCTGACCTTCTTCATAGTCATTCCACACAGAATGTTTGTTTAATAAGATATGAGGTAGTGTTTATGTGTTTATATTGTAGAGTGGGATATAAGACATGAATGCACTCCACCCACAATAATCAGGACATAGAGTTGTAGTCAGCAATTGCAAGCTAATTGTAAGCTAACACACTTTTTCCCCAAATTCACCAAATATCTCCGTGCATTTCACTATCTTATCGTTCTCCGTAAATACTGTAGCAACATAAACAAAATGGTGAACACCGCAACAAAGTCGTAGTACTACAATTTGCTTCACAATGCTTTTCGATGTTTGGAGCAGTGCTGCTGAGGACAGCAAATATTGTTTGATTTGATCTTGAAGTTATCAAACGTTCTCGAGAATGACTAATCCTACTATTTCTATATCTGACAATTGTCACGGCTTAATAGCCCTGCCATGCTTTCTGGGGTTTCCCTTCACTCCCTTGCTTGTCTTGTCATTACACACACCTGGTGCCCATTCCCCTAATTAGGCAGAGTATATGTAACCTCCTGTTTCTCCCTGTCTTTGTCGGTTATTGTTTGCTGTTGTGGTGAGTGCTTTGCTTTTTTGATTAAATCCAAGATTGTAAAAACTTCCAACCTGCATTTGGTTTCTGCTGCCTCCACTTAACCGTTACAACAATATATAATATATGGTTTAATAATAAAATGAAAATGTCTTGAGTAAATATTTGTGTTTTTGATGAATGATGATACAAATAGTGATAAGGAAAAAATAATTATAACAATATTATTATGATCAAAAGTATTTTAATTTAAAATCTTATGGCCCCTGCTGGTTTAGAGGATATTGTACTATAAATTATATAGCATATTATATGAGTAATAATGCAAACGTAAGTAAGTAGAAGCCCAATCTGCAATTGTCCTGATCAGTCACGCTAATGTTTATCAGTTACAGAGCTATGAATGTTTTGTTCTGTTTTATGAATGTTCTTGTTGCAGTTGTCACTGCGATGCCAGTTTGCAGCAGGTATCAACTGCCTTTTCCTTGAATGCCCCTTAAAATCTCCATGAAATCAGTTATGTCAACTCGAGATGTCTGGTTACAGTCCTTGTGTTTTTCCGCTGCCCTTTCTAGCGAGAACAAAGCCATTGGCTGTCAGAGAAACACAGGGCAGAAAATCTCATCTATCTGACAGGAAAAGATTTGCCCTTCCGTGGATATAAATGCTTCCAACATTTTATATTGTTTCTTCGTTGACAGGCCAACTAACATTCTGGCTGTGCCATGTACAGTCACCCACAGAACTACTGCATCACTGTGCCATGAGCAGTTTGACGTCAGTGTCGTACACAGTATTACCTTTACAGTATCTGTGTTGCCACAGACTCGTACCAAAGTGAGCCATGGAGTCTTACAGTAGGCCTATAGCTTATCTGACTGTATTTTCACTAAAGTATGCCGCTGGCGATGCTTTCTGTAGATGGATATACAGTATGTATGACGCATTTCCAGAAACCTATGCATTAGCATGTTTTTATCTGGCTAATACTATGTGAGCTAATTGACCAAAGAGAAGTGAAAGCACTGTCTGGTTGGAGCAGGATATGGAGAACGTGGAGTAACTGAGGATTATGGGTACTCCCTCTCATAAAACCTTTGACTGTCTAGTGGTGGGAGTTGATAGTGAGTGGAGAAAATTGATTTGTCACTACTGAATGGTACTGTTTACTTTTCCAATGTGTGCAGTGCACTATATTATTGTTAGTGAACAGGAAGCTGGGTATATGTGTAGGCTAATAGTGCTGAAGGATTTGGTTCTGCATGCACAACCTGCCATTCAGAAAACCTTGCTGTACCATACATGCTCAATAATATCATAGTAAGTCCATTGTCTTTTATCTAGAACAGTCTTCATCACCAGCTGTGTTTAAGTAACCTTAACTTTACCACACATTTAATCAACCACATTTCCATTCCACCCATATCAAAACAAAACAACACATATATTTGCAGGCAAATTCACATTTAGATGAGGTGGAAGTTAAGAAAGGAAAAACACATTTGTTATATTTGTTGGCACAGTAATGTGGTTAGGGTCGCGGTGGCCACAGTGCCATCAGAGCAGGCCAGGTATCTGTCTTCAGGAACATCAACCTGCTCCTCCCCGGGGATCCCCAGCTGCTCCCAGGCTAGTTGGTAGCTATAGTCCCTCCAGCGTGTCCTGGGTCTGCTGTGGATTCTCTTCCTAGTTGGTCATGCATGGCACACCTCCAGTGGGAGGTGACCAGGGAGCATCCTTATGAAGTACCCAAACCACCTCGACTGGCTCTTCTCAATGTGGAGGAGAAGCAGCTCTACTTTGAGCTCCTCTTGGGTCCCCGAGCTCCTCACTTGATCACATAGAGTCCGCCCAGCAACCCTGTGGAGGAAACTTATTTTGCCCGCTTGTATCCGCATTCGAATTCTTTTGGTCACTACCCAAAGACCTTGTTGATAGGTAAGGTGGTACCGTAGACCGACCAGTACACTGTAAGCTTTGCCTTACGGCTCAGCTCCCCCTTTACTATCACTATCACTACTTCATATCAGTTTGAGCCTATCAGAAGAAGCAATACAATTAACATGCAGAGGATGTTAAGTGTTTAGTGACTTTTTGGAAGCTAGTTTCACAAGTTGGTCGTTATTTTGAAATATATATTTCACTGAAATATACTCATTGTTAAGAAATGTCAAAATGGTTTCAGTGTGAAAACTACATCGGACTGGAAACTACTGTAGATTCAGTATAGCGCAACGAACCCTGTTTGATAATTATTATAATATAGATTAAATACATGTTATTATAGATGTGGGTGCCTTTGCATGTAGGTACCCTCACAGTAAGCTTCCTGTCAGGCTGTCTGCACTGCATCACCTAGGAAAACATAATTTTCATGAAACCTTTTTTATCCAAAAATAAGTTACTTTGAGATTCAAACCTCAGACCAATCCTTCAAACCTCAACTCAGTGAAATATTTAGGAGTTATGCTTCATTTGCCTGTCATATAATATATGTCCAGGATAGCCATAACAGTCAGCGTAATTACAGTAAAATGATGCATCTATCAGCAGTGACTAAACGATGCAAGAATCACACTACTGTATGTGTCATTGCTGGCACTCCAATATACTCCTCTCCTTCCAGAGCTCATAGGCTCCCATCTAAATCACGTGCACTTTTGTGCACAGCTGTGTTTCAGACATACAATGAACAGGTAGTTGGGATGGCCATTAGAGGTTACATCTTTTGGATGCAAAAGCAAAATGCCAGAAAATCTATGCTCCAAATAAGACCCAAAAACCTGTATTGTTTACCAATGGTAGGCAAGGGTGTCAATATTTCTCTTTCTATGTTCTCATTCTTATTTTCATTCACTTTGGGGTGGGTGCACTATGTGCATTTAAGTATATTCATATTCACAGCTATCATTACATAATTATTCATATATACTTGAATTAATTGAATTATGTAATATAAAGAATCATGAATATAGAGTACAGTGACGTGTACAGTATATTCCTCCATTGCTGTGATCCAATGGGAGTCCTACCTCACACAAAGTGTATTTTGTGTGCATGCATGGTCTGTTGATGGCACCAAGCTAGCCACACGCATGCTGTGTATTAATCACTAAACAATGCAGATCAAAATGTTAAACCCTTTTGAGACTTTTGTCAACAGTACATGACAGTCAAAAAGTAGTTTCACTTTTTGTGAAAAGTCAGTAAATACAAATGAGTAGATTAATGTGCAGGTTATGATACATTATGTGTACATAACATTAGTGGATATGAGTGCAACTCAATATTAATGTTCTTTGTGCAAAAATAGTATAATAGGCTAATCTACTAACCATAGTTGGCAGCTGACTATAAACCACATTTAACAGCCTTGTGCTATTTCTTTGATGTGTGATTACAATAGTCTGTCACAATTGTTTTGAAGAGACTCTTTCATAATTTACAGCAGGATTATTCTGATTATAGGGTGGTACAGCTGTACACTATGCCAAAAACACCACACAGGCAGGCACCTGTCAGCATGGCTATGAGTAATAACTCCCTCTAAACAACTTACTGTGATTACATCATTGTCCTGGATTGCATCGATCATTTTGAGAATGCTCTTAAGAAAAGTAAATTTCCCAGGATGTAAAAGAGAATTAGATGAGAATGACAATTGACAAAAAAATAAGAATAATCATTAAAAATCACATGTACTTTAAATATACAATTATTTTCATTAAAACATTTAGTTACGATATGTAAAATTGGAAACTGCAAAGACAAAACTGATAATGGCATAATAAAAAACTGCAATCATGGAATACGTGCTCTGTGTATAACATTACCATATTCTACAAACCATTAGGGGTCAGCATTTCACCAGAATATTGTGGCGTCGTTAGTTCACCCGGCTCTTATCGCCAATTTCTCAGTCAATCTGTTAACATGTGTCCACACTAGAGGTCTTCACGTGTCTAAAAAATTGGACCCAATCCGAAATTAATCAAAACATTTTTCACCGGACCCGATTTGCATGAATTACAAACCCAAAAATTGAGATACATTCTGAATGGACCCAACGACAAACCTGTACCTGGTACCTGAAAGTACCAGGGATTTTTTTTTAAACAGACAAATACCCGTTCGGGTCCAAAACACCCGTTCAGTACTGAAAGAATAAACAGAACCTTAAAATTGTGTCGCAACAGGCGACGCAATGTCACCATCAATAGTCAAGAAATAGTGCAGAAAAGGCAACCTGTGGTTTCATACGTGCAAAAAAAAAAAAAGCCAACAGGCTACTAAAGTGATTTACACCATTATAACATCAAGGGAAGAATAGCACAATTCAACTTAAGTGCTACAACACTGAGAGTCAACAACACTGCTATTTAGAATGTTTCCGTGCAGCGCCATATAGAATATATAGCAATATAGAAAACATTTTTAAATCTTACTACTGTATGTTACATTGTTAATACAGTACAGTTACAAACAGGGTTAATAACATTTTAGCCAGGCTAGTGGACATTTTTGTCTACTAGCCCAACTGGCTAGTGCCATAAATCTTTAAGATTCACCCCAGTACCGGTATTCTCACATAATATTGGTTGCTTGCAATTGCTGGTGTTTGACCTGCCCATGTAAATCACGTTGGATAAAAACATCTGCCAAATGCTGTAAATGTACTATAGTTGAGTTTTCGTTGACTAAGGGCAAAGGTGGATAAAGCCAATAAAATAAGCTATTTCATAAAAGCTATGTGCATGAAGGTAGCATTGCTATAGCAACAATGTTATGTTATGATTGTCAATCCATTAATACAATTAATCTAGTATTGTTTGTGCCTATTGAGTGCCAATTACAATAACGTTAATGTTTTCAAGTGTCCAACGTAGTACACGGCCAGCAGGTAGTGAGAGCTAATAGTAGGTGCTAAGATGCTAATAAGTAAATGAGGAAAAGGCAGGAGCCTTATAAAGTTGGGGTTCTACTATGTAGTGCATAATCCAATGGTTCTAACCCTGTTAGACGTTTTCCGCTGCAACAAACAGAGGTGTGAAAAGGGTCTATAGGCTACTAGTCTCAGCCTCTTCCATTCATTAGCACTACATCACATAAGCAACTCTGTGCTGGACGTCTGATACATATACCCTTGTAAACCTGCCCTGTTTCCGTGCCATATCAACAGGAAAACAGCCACAGCCAGCCAAACATGATCAATGCCATATGGATCGGTAGGTTTGGGTTTGCATGCAACTTGCGCATCGGATTCAGTAAACCGCATGCCAGACAACAAGAAACACAAAAACCAGGGAATTGCTTTGCTCGGCATTTTGTTACTGGTAGGCCCCGATCACAGTCGTAGAAACTCGTCACCAGCACCAATGTGTTCCTGTGATTTCACTAGAACAATGTAATTAACAGATTCACCCAAAGTATTTTTCTATAGCCTATATCATGCCTTGAGCATGTTATCCTACTATAGGCTTATTCGCTCAGATAGACTTTACTTCCTTATGCAATCCGCGCTCTTTTAATACTTTTCTATAGTAGTAATTAAGAGATTATCTGGAAGGAATATTTTTCATTTACTTAGAACAGTAAAGCAACGGGATGCAAGCAGGAAGTAGATCTCAGCACGTTTCTTCTTGTGTTGGTTACTGCCTGTAAACTAGCAACTCGCCTTCACCTTGATTTACAAAGTGGTATTTCCGGTACAAGGTTTAGAAGCTGTTCGGGCTGTAATTATCTGTTCATTTAAGATAATATCTCACAACGCAGTACATAGAGGTCTTTGACATATTATCAAAACTAATATTTAACCTCTCTTGATAATTTTGGTTGCATTTTTAATGTTTTAAACTAAACATATTACACGTTAAACATTAAAAACATGGTTTTAACCATAAATATATCTGTGATAGATTAACATTTGAAGTTGTGAAGCTGTGAAGTTGAATCTGGCATTCCTCCAAAACAAAACAGATGATTTCGATGACAGATTGAAATTACAGTCTCTAAATCATTGTATCCCCTCCCTTTGTGGATTAGACATTTCTCACCTGTCCTGCAGCCAACTCCAACCCTGCATGTGTTTATAGGGCCCAAGCCCAGACTTGTCTCACCAGCTGAGTTTCAGTGTAACAGTAGTGTTATAAACTCTCTCTCAATTAATGTCCCAATAGTCTTTTTGAGGTCAGAAAATGTCATTCATCCTAGCCTATACCTGCAAACAGGATTATTAACCTGCTCCCTATAGTGTAATACTCACTGTAAATCATTTTGTATAGTGTATATAGAATGTTTTATGGTTATTGAAACATGACAATTATTCTATCATGTTAAAAAAGTATGAATACATTCGGCTTCCGTTTGCCTTGGGTGTGTTTGGTTTCCTTAATACAGGATATCCAAGAAGGGATCTCATAGCTGATGAAAAAGTCATACATCACTTCACTTGCAGCCAGATAAAGGCAACACCCTGCAGTGAATATCATTTTGCTCCACCGCACACAGTCAAACAACAAATGCCATGAACATACACACGCATGCACACAAACGCACGCACATGCACACACGTACATGCCACAGTCACTCCCTTCCACTATATCTTCACTGCTATAAAAATAGGTTTTTGCACTTTGCACTTTACACCTATATAACCTATTTATTTATCATGGTCAGCACCAAACACACAAATAATAATACAGTAGAATACAATGAATGGGTATGCTAGCCCAATAGCTGCCTATTGTAAGCCATCATTTAATACAAACAACAGGTTAATAAGCAATGATCTTAATGTAGTGAGTAAAATAATCCTCATTCACAGTGTGCTCCTGGTGGCCCAGGGGTTAATGAGTTAAAATATCAACAAGCTATGGACACGGACTGTCAAGGCCGGGATAGTGTTGTATAATGCTATTTACAGAGCCAGGACTTTGTAGAAAAACTGTATTGTTTCCACATGCACACACAATAGCAGACTGAGTAGATATTTGCTGAATTTGACAGTGTATTTGCTTACAATCACTGACTATACCTTTAATGCTGTACGATCAATGTAGTGCAATGGAAACCATGCTGTAGCCGCACATACAGACATGTTTGTGTGAACCTTCCTAGATAAGAACACCCTTATTGGTGCTTCAAGGACATTGCGTTATGTGGGTACTCTAATAATGTGTGGGTAACATAAGGTCTATCAGGTAAAAGTAAAGTTCAAAGGACCTGAGACTCTATTATGTAATTGTTAATGAATGCAGTGAAAATATGAACAAATAGGCATACGTGAAATGCACGGCTCTATAAAAATCTGTTGGCAGCCTCCGGGGTAAAAGATATCTCCAATATCATTGTAAGAATTACTAGTATGGTAAACTAGATAAAGGAATGCATACATTCTTGCTGTAGTGTTGCATCATGGCTCAATGGTCTGTGTGAACACCTTAACATTGCTCGGTTTAAACAATGGATCCTGGTGTATTATGAGAGTACTCTGGGAATATTCCCGGCTTCATAATAGTATTGGTCATGACCAATCACATAATGTCCAGCATTAACACAACAGTGTAATCACTGGATTTAGGCTTCTAATGTAAAGACGTGTTGAGATTTGACAAGATTATTGCCTTTTATGGAATGACAGGTGCTGCAGCCCTCAAGATATCATGATGAACCTTCTGGCAACTGATTTATTGTGCAGCTGTGTCACTGCATCTTGGCCTAAATATTTCTCTCTCTCTCTCTCTCTCTCTCTCTCTCTCTCTCTCTCTCTCACACACACAGACACATCATTTTTTATTGGTGTTCTAAACACATTTCTCGTATTCAGCACATATTCAAATACCCCCCGGTTAAATAGCAACACACATTGTAGGCAGTTGTCGACCCAGTCAGCGTTTTAAGTTGTCTCTTTTATTGCTGGCTGTAGTACTGACCTAAGGATGACGTGCTAGACCATTTGACCAGTCAGTAGTCATTAATTATGAGGCAAGCTGAGCCGACACTTGCTGATTGGAATGAGAAGCTCTTGTATAGGAGACAGCTACAAATGTCTCCGATAGCCAAGGCATCCATTTCCTCATTGGAAACACTGCCAAAAATACAGTAATCAAAACCGGAGGTGGTGAAGCATAGAGATGCTCTCTTTTCAATCTGTCTGTCTCTCTCTTGCACACACGCACACGCACACACACACAGGCGTGGAGGGAGAGGGTGCTAGGAGGCTATTTCCAGGGGAAGCCACTGTAACGTTGTGATACTGAATGTTGTTGTTATAAGGGACCCAACCAAGAGATGGTCTGGTGATGTTGTTGGCAAGCGCCTACTTTGTATCAACAGCCAATAGGAGTACAGTAAAAGTTGAGAGGTGGATTTCTGCATGAGAACAGAAAAACGACTCTCTATGTCAGAAAATAAAATAGATTATATACATTAGGGCTTCTTTATGACTCACAAGCGCCCATTTCATTCCTATCAGTCTGGAATCCCTCAATTCAAAAGAGCTTTTTAACAATAGAAATCAATCAGTGGCCAATCAGCAGTCACCAAGGTGACGACATTTAGCATACATCTTATTGTTTCGTTACTAGCTGAGTTAACTAGTTAAAGTTGCGCTATACATTATTATAAACATTATCAGCAAACAACTCTTATCTATGTAAAGATATAGTGGTGCATTTGTGCCCTGAGCAGAGAATGTGTGTGAATGTGTTTGCATTTGTTTTGATCTGAGATGCTGGTCTGCTTAGTAATATACTCATAATACTCTAAAGAGAACACACAGCACTGATGCCCAGGTAAGGGTGCAGCACTATTAATTAAATGATAGTACAAACAGAAAATACACCTCAAAAGAAGGCACATACAGAAGTCACAGGAATTCTCCACTAAACTCACATTTATCACCCCCTCCACTTTCCCAGAGTACCTCACTCCCTCCCCAGCCATCACCGCTTGTAGCATCATTTTGGGGTCATTTCCTTCCGTGGCCTGCAGCAAGGGTCTGCTCCAGCTTCTAAAAACAGATGTGACAGGCCTATTAAAATGATTGATGACCACTGTCCTGTTCAACTCTGCCACTGAGCCTGGGCAGGAAACTAAGCTGTCTTCCCCGGGCCACACAGGAGCAGCGGGGCCTGAAAGGATTGCTAGATTGGGTGACAGTGCCACATAGCCGGCATTCACCTCAGAATTATCCCCCAAGGAGCGTTTCAGTTTTGGGCAGGGCAGTGTAACCTGAGCCGCAGGCCTGAGACATAAGGATACACACCATGGAGGCCTGTAATATGTCATGCACACACTTAACCCAGTGGATGTGGTTGAATTCTGTAACTACTACTGTGTGTACCTTTGGTGTTTTACTAAAACTATTGGAGAAATGGTTCCATATTTTGCAACCCAGACCTATTTGCCATCATCTTAGTTGACTGAGGCACTCTTTCTCTGATGGATTTTAGTAGTGATACACTTACATTTCACACTAAGCTTATAATGCAGCTAAACAGGCATAAAATCATTTAAAAAAATGTTTAATGCTAAAGTCACAGTACTTGTTATGTTCTATTAGGGATGTGGATTTTGGTCATTTCTGATATGTTTTAAGAATACCAACCGAGCAGGGCCCTTAGATCCATGAACACAGGCCAGTTAGTACAGCCTAGAGTCCAAACGAAA
>JAODUH010040986.1:0-20665 GCA_027564835.1 Typhlichthys subterraneus | reverse complement strand
GTGTGTGTGTGTGTGTGTGTGTGAGAGAGAGAGAGAGAGAGAGAGAGAGAGAGAGAGAGAGAGAGAGAGAGAGAGAGTTGCTCCCCTACATCTATCACGCAGCATTTCCTATTAGCATATAGCAGCTCACATTCCATTCACTTGTGCTTGTCCTTTGTGTCCTGGCTTGAGTGTGTTCACAAGAACACATGCACGTGTAAAGGAACATGCATGCACTATCCACTACAGTTTACAGAGCAGACAGTGTTAAAGAGTGAAGCTCATGTGGCTCTAAGGTTTCTTTTCCTTGTTTACTTTATTTTTCCCCCTTAGTTTTTCTCATAATATTTTTGTGCTTCCTGTTTCACTTCCTTAGTTAATTTTCCATCGTAACAAATAAAGAGAACATACCAATGTCCCTAAAACAACTGACCAGACTTGAATCAGATTCACGGTTTTAACTTCATATATTATACATATTATATTTTAGCAGTGTAATAATGACCTTCAATTAATATTTCATCTTAAACACATGACAAAATAGCCTAGGATGAGTATTATATACTGTTAGTAAAATCGCAGTAATACTTCTAGCGAGCCTGCCTACAAGTCTGTTAATATTTCCCAATAGATTTTGCTTTGGAATAGTGAAATATTGAGCACTAGACAGGGGGGCATATATGGACTCATGACTCCCCTGAACAATTGTTATTTTTGGCAGCTCCACTTTCTGTTGAATTACTTCCCTGTTTGCTATACTGACCGACGTAACAAGTAACAATTTGGCAGTTATTTACGGGGAAAGTGGATAGGGCACAATGGAGACAAAGTAGGGCAGACGTTCTATTGTAAAGACGTGAAAGGAATTCACATGCTTGTTTTCACAATGTGAACTAATTGTTTGAGACTCTTACACAGCAGATTCCCTAGATTTTTCTTTTACTCCCTTCTGACAAAATGTTCCAATAACATTTGACCCTGACTTCATTAGAAACTGCATGGGGTGTGCAGCTGCTTTTTCTCATGGCGTTTGTCTAACATGTACACCTATAGTTAAAATGTTAAACATATCTTGACCATGAAGTTTCTCAGATGATTTTGCCATTTATCTAACACATATTTAACATTCTCAAAATGCTACTGCAATAATTAAAACCCTCTATCGACACACACAGAACAACACTCTATTTCATCTGCAAATGGCTATTTATGGAAGAGTTTTCCCCCCGATATTAATAAACAAAATAATTAATAAATACAAACATTAAATATTAATATACATAATTGTACACAAATAACATGTACAATTATTTGTGTACATATTTAGTTGTATATTAATATTTATAATATATATATATATATTCCAATTAATATTTATGTATTATTATTATTATTATTTTCATTATTTTTTTTTTATTATTATTTTTTATTTATTGTTATTATTATTATTATTATTGTTATTATTATTATATTTGTTTTGTGTGTGCTCTGCATTTGTTTATTTCAGGGTTGTCTGTGTTCTGCTATCATCTTCTGATGAATGAAAAATGAAAATGTCTTTCTTGTTATCGACAGGCAGAATGCTAACACATGATATCAGTGTACCCTGAAAGCAGCTATAAATATTAACTAATACAAATTGTATTAGTGTAACTATATATTGTAACTACTGACCTTTCCTGGAAATACTGAGTAATATTGCTAGCAAGGATTATGTCAGATGGTGATGATATCTATTCTAGACAGAGAAGGGAAAGTCAAGGAATGTGTTCTTGGCCAACAGACTGACTTACTTCCCGGTAGTGTACCACTCTGAAGTAGGTTTACTAGAAATGGAAGGAGACTTGATGCATTCTAAACCTAATTTAAAATAAATATCATCAATGGATTATATATTAAAGAATGTTGGAGATTATATGATAATAAAGTTTGAGACCCTTACAAATGTTCACAATGCATCTTGATCTGGCATACAACCAACCCAGGTTCTTGCATAACCCTTAATTGTTTGAAACCTTCATTAAAGCTGTTGGTATATAAAACAGTAAACATAACTTCCCAAATATGCATCCAAGCAATGATCAGGTTACACACGCAAACGCGCGCTCACACGCACACACACACATACACAAACACACAGGAACAGAGGTTCTTACAACAGATATGGATTGTGATGTATTTATGCTCATGGATGCAATTACTAATAGTTAATAGTTTTTTGCTGCTTTTTAATATATGTAAAGCCATATTTAAAATAAGAAATGCTATGTTCTGTTAGGATATCAGCCTATCAGCTGCTAGCAATTATGTTGTGTTTTGAATGGTAATGGCAGGATGGTATTATTCTGATTATCAGAATATTGTTTGCTGTAATGTATTGCTATTAATTGTATTGAATGTAGCCTTTATGTAATTGATTGTAGCTATTGAATGTAGCCTTTAAAAGTGGCTTTGGATAAAAGCATCTTAAATGCTGCAAATGTTAAGAGTGGATTCCTGATTTTAAGAATTCCTGAGACTGTGAGTCACAAAAGAATAACAATAGTTCGCTGGCGTCTGAGTAGGAGGGAGAGGACAGATAGATTTTGGGAGAGAGAACGTGTGTGTGAGAGAGAGAGATAGAGAGCGAGAGAGAGAGAGAGAGAGAGAGCGAGAGGGAGAGAGAGAGCGAGAGGGAGAGAGAGAGCGAGAGAGGGAGAGCGAGAGAGATATGGTGAATGAATAAACCACTTGAGTCAGTATTTCATTTTTCTAACTGGGAACTAAACAGACAGCTGAACTATATCTGAGAAGGCAATCCCTTAGATATACCTACGGTACGGATATCAAAAACCCCAAAGACTAAATTATTGTTCAAATCAAATGAGTGAAAGTAGCCTTGTTCCACTTGTTGTGGGGTTCATCCTCTGTGCGACAGGTAGGCCACTGTTTTAATTCGCTTATTTGTGATTGTGAAGTGATTGCGAGATAACTAACAACGTAGCCATGTCATTTCATGTCACAAAATGTTGGCTATTCTACCTATATAATGAAAAGCCTATAGGTTATAGCCTAAACAAATGGGAAAATATGCGTTATACAAACAATAAGGCTATTGCACAACACAATTGGACAAATAAAAGAGCAAAGCATCGTGCATCAGGCGAGGGCGCTATTATACTACTGTTATTATATAGGCTACTAAACTTCATTTAACCGTAGCCATATTGATACCCTGCAGTGTAGTCGGGATTAACATTCATAGTAGCCTTTAAAATGCAACATCATTAGGTGAGTGCCTTGTCGTTTTGTAATTTTTGTCACATCTCTGATAAGACTGCCAATTTTCTTATAGCCTATGCTAGTTTACGCTTTTTATTCGTTACTTTTTAATGTACAACCTAAAACTACACTGATTATTTTTGTATCTATGACGAGGAGTCGCTTTGGGGGTGGGGGGTACGGGGGTGGGGGCGGATGGGAAGGGTGGGTGGCCGATGGGAGGGACTCTGCTAAAATGTAATTCCTGTCCTTGATAAGAGCTCAGAGGTCTTAAACGTTTTTCAAGCTAAGGATCCCTTTGCTGTTAGGGACATGGCACTGGCACCCTATCAAATATTTGGTTGCCGAGTTAATGTGTAGGGCAGCATATGGTGCCATGTTTAGTGCTTTGTAATGTTACAGCCTACATGAACATATACCATGCTATAAGCCAATAAAATAATTATTTACAGATTAATATATTTATAGCTAGGTTGTATGTTTAATGTATATTTTACATTTATTTGGGCACAAATAATTTTGGGGGCCCCCTGCAATACCTCTGAGGACCCCCTAGGGGTCCCAGGCACCGCATTGAAGACCGCTGCTCTTGATCATAAAAATATAAGCTATAGGCCTACTGACTATAAGGAATAGGTGTTCTTACACACCAATGAATAAAAAAGTTATTTGACAAAGCCTGGAAAATAAACAGGCCTCGTCTTTGTATGACAAACATTGTGGAGTAGACTATATATATATATAAGCATATGTATGTCTATTCATTGAGGAACTGAGCAAAATCTCCTGATATAAGCTTAGTGAGAAATGCTAGAAACCCCTATACAATGTTCTATTTACTGTAGTGTTGTATTCAAGTTATTATACCTCCACAAAGTATATTTGATCCAAATAGTTCATGTCAAAGGTTTCAGGATATAATAGGGTCGCATTTATGGATCCATTAAATTAATATCAATCAATCAGTATATTTTCTGAGAGTGCAACAGCCATCATCGTTTGCTGTTAACTGAATTGATAGAGTTGTCTGCACTACTGTAACATTAAGTGTCAGTGCAATGCTCCTCTTTATAGGCAGAAATAAGTCATATGCATTTGTTTAGCATGTCTATTCACCTTAGAGTAATTACAAGTAGGGCAGGAAGGGGTGAGCTACCTTCAAGCATACTTGAGCAAATCTTCAAGGCAAGTCCATGACAGGTAATGGACCAATTTGATCCTGTTTGAGGATCTGTGCGTAAATAGTCACACGTGTGTCCTCAGGTTCAGCCTGTCCTATTGAGCTGAACCCTTCCAGTGTGGTGGTGAAATTTGGAGATGCCTTCTCAGTCAACTGCAGCACATCGTTAGAAAACGTTCAAACATTTAACTGGGAGCACCCATTCGGCAGCACAGAGCGGACTGGAAGATTTGTCACCTGGATTGTGCCAAATGTAAACGATTGGGACATAAATCCCATTTGCTATATTTCCGAAATGTGTAGCAAGAATCTCCCCGTAACTGTTTACAGTAAGTTTATTGTTTAAAGTTAATCTACAGCACTTATAAATATCACAGACCTTCAACAGTTTGTCATAACAAATCACTTTGTCTACAGGACTTCCCGACAGTGTTATCATCAGCTCCCCCAATGGACCTTCCATATTCAATGAGGGGGAGAAACATATCCTTACGTGTGAGGTTCAAAATATCGCACCTGTTCAAAATCTCAGCATATCCTGGTATCGAGGAGATGAATGGGTGGCGACAGAGACATTTATTAGGTCTGATAGGACTCCTTTTAACCAGACATCTACCATACCCTTTACACCAACAAGGAATGACAATGGAATATGGTTCAAGTGTGAAGCTATTTGGGACCTCCCACCAGAAATACCAAATAAATTCATTTCTGAAGCATATAACATTACAGTTCACTGTAAGTATATACCTATTCATGTATTTTAGTTTACCTGTGTCCACATATAGAGAGGCATGCTACCTGGGTAATTGTCTTTATTGTGTCATGAGCTCAGTTTCACAAATTGACTCCACTCAGGCTTAGACCCAGTGCAGTGCAGTGACACCGTTGAACACGTAGGGGAAATCCAGAATTCTGTGAAGGCGCAATCAGAATCAGAACAGGGAGAGGCAGGGTCAATACTGGGGCAGGCTTGTGTCATCCAGAAGGCAGAGCAGGCATGATTGCTAACAGGGCAGGCAGGGATCAGGCGATAGGCCTCATCAATGTTATACATCCAAAAGGCAGATGTGGTCCAGGGATAGGCAAACAGGCAGATCAACAGGCTATGAGAAGGGCTGGAATGAGACCTGGTAACACACTAGCAACATGGAGGAACATATGCAGTGAGTTAACGTGTAACCCCTGGTACACATCAAACGGGCAGACTGGGACAGGGCCGCACAAACACAGGTGGCACCAATGAGTCAATCAACTAAGGCCCAGAGAGTGAAACACGGGGCGTGAACAGTGACACAAGGAACAGAGACAGAGCTTAAAGACACAGAAGCAAAACATATCAGAATAGGGATGTGTGGTTGTGACACATTATGGATAAAACCCATTCTGGCTATTTCAGTTCCCCAGACCCTCAGCATCCAGGGAATCCCCCCGTCTCCCCCGCCCCACGCCTCCAATTTACAGTGTCTAATTAGACAATTATGCAGGTCAAGTTACACTATAGCATGTCCCCACTGCCCTGCATGTTTAAGTTGCCTTATCAGTTGGAGATTTTCACGGACCACACACACTGTAATTCGTCTGGTACTACTTGTTGTTAATAAGTCATTCCCCACCCATCACTCTTTTAAGTTGGACCAGACATAAACTGCTCTGAAATCAGCGTGGTGGAAGGGGAGAGCCTAGAGGGCCTTTGCTCTGTGACAGGAAATCCTTCCCCTCGTGTTACCTGGCTGAGATCGGGAACGCCTTGGGATACCAAAGTCCCTGTCACAAGGGAAGACAAGGGGCTTTTTGCCATTAGAGCTGAAGGCAATGCCAACGTCACCAAGGTCATAAGGGTCTCCGTGTTATGTGAGTACCACATCATCAGCTTGATGCGCTGTCTTCTAGAATATACCGCGATGTTGGTTGACAGCAGAACATTAAGTCACACTGTAATAATGAAGTGATCATTTATATTTTCAGATGGGCCTGAGATAGACTGTCCAAACACTTACAGTGCTGTGGAGTATACTGCTCCCAACCTATCCTGCAACATCGCTGGTTTCCCTGCACCTACCGTAACGTGGTACAAAGATGGAGAAGAGAGGTATCTGGCAGAGAACCTCACAAGGAGCGATGCAGGACAGTACACAATCATGGCCACAAATGCACACAGAAACACCAGTCACTCACTGGAAATAGTTGTCTTGTGTAAGTATCATTCACGCTGTTACTGTACGCCTGTAGCCTTTATGTTGTGGTGTACCTAATGGTTTGCCTTCCATGAATACAGACGCACCCTCACGCATATTTGAGCTGGAAGACACCGACATTGACGTTGGTTCCTCGGGGGGGCTTAAGTGCTCCTCCAGTGGACACCCACGTCCTCAATACTCCTGGCTACATTACCAGGCTGACAATGTACTGGTGGAACATGAGGATGGCGTGTCCCGTCTGCAGATTCACAATGCCACTGGAGTAAATATTGGCACCTATACGTGCCGTGTCTGGAACGACATAGGAAGCATCTCCAAAACGGTCAGGGTCCAAGTAAAAGGTGAGGTCTATATGGTAACAAACAGGCTACCTTTATCACACAATTCATGCATGTCCGTCATAAGACACAATATTGGGCTATTATTACAACACAGAATCTGAAATATGAATTCAATATTATAATAACCATGAATATATCTGTTATAATTTTTTTATATTTTTATCTCTTTGATATATACAAATAGAATATTTTTGTTGACAGACCACTTTGCAGGAATACTAGTACAAAATAATTTCCCATATTAGCCTTTTTATTAACTTTTTTTTAACTCGATCCTAGCTTGTAGCTGAACTGGCACATAGAATATAATCCAGTAACGGTAACATTTACAGACACCAGCTCAGGCTGCGGGGTGTGGGGGGAGGGTTATTTCCTATTTCCTATATCCTATCGAGTCGAGCCAACAGGGAATCTTTTAACTTTCTAAAGTCAACTACAACTACAAGTCTGCTACAGTGTATGAAATGTTAGCGAAATAATTAAGGAGACATCGACAACGGGAGAGTGGGTGATTGCTGCTAGGCTACAAAGGGGTTATTACACGTTTGTTCAATGGAGTATTTGCACTCAGCTCGTCTAGTTTCACTTATTTTAACTTTGGAATGTATTACGTTTTCTATTATGTCAGAAACAAGTAAGTAACACGCGGAAAAATACTCATACAGTGTTTGGGTTTGCCTTGGTTTAACTCGAATAGACTGACTCTAATGCAAATGTAGAAACATGCTGCATTTTAATCGTTGAGGCTGAGGAGGTTTGGATGACTGACCATGGATCGGGTGAGGGTGGAACAACGTAACTCCAACAGAGACGACAGTCAGAAAAAGTAGCCTATCCCAATCTCTGAAATCTAAATGTCTCACTGTACGCGAATGTCATTTGAGAATGTAGTTAGCTAAATTATTGCTGTAGCATATAGTTGAAATTATAGCAACGTGGTTGAGAAATAGGCTGCTGTTAAGAATAGCATAATATAAAACTAACATTCTTATGGGCGTCCATCCTGAGCCCTTTCCTTTTAATCATAGCTTTTGTTCTAGAGAAGCAGTCTACTGCTTCTCAGATTCTCTAAACTCTACACTGAAATATTGTATTTTGATGTGCAGAAGAAAGAAAAATAACGCTATTCATTAAAATAAAATGTGTGTTACCCCCTTTCACCTTATTTTTGCAGGGGCAAAAGCAGAATGTCCTGTTGAAATAACCCCTAAGAGGATGGTGGTAAACTACCATGAGTCACATGGTAGGACTGCTATATGCAAACCTGCCAACACGTTTAAAAAACTTTACTGGGAGGTCCATAATGCCAACATCCAGAGTAACAAGTGGATCGCATCCCAAGACTGGAACCCAAGACCCAGATGTGTCGCAGAATTTAATGGACTTGATCCATGCTATAAATCTCTGGACTTTACCATGTATCGTGAGTACAGCATTGATTCTTTCACCCTACTGTCTAGTGTTTTGCAGTTTCTGTATTAACCTTGTCAGCACAAGCCATCTCAATAATACGATCACTTCCCAAGGAATGCCAGACAAAGTCGACCTCCTTCCTGTGGACCATGTGGGCCCCACTCTGGAGAACAAGGAATATCAGTTCCAGTGCAACATATTCAATGTGGCTCCAATACATAATCTCACAGTGACATGGTACTTGGGAAACGAAACCCTAGTGAAAGATGGTAGGCATGCAAGAGGAGAATAATTACATTAAATATTTAATTACCAAATTCATTTTTTGTTGTTTGTTATTAATTTAGTTTATATTTCATATTTTTCATTCATTTCATTCATTTTGTTGTTTCTTTTGTTTTTGTTGTTTGTTATTAATGTGTTTATATTTCATATATTTCATTCATTTTAGTGACATAACCCACATTTTATTTGTGAACTATACAATAATACATTGTTGGCATTTACCTTCTACCTAATGCTTGTAGAAGAAGCAATACCTTTATGTAGTATCTAACTAATAGAAGTTTGTGTTTTAAATTACATTTAAGGCTTATTTTCCCCCTATTACTAAAATAACGACTTCATACAGGTATTGGTTCACTAAACATTGTTATCTTTTCAATCAGATGCGCTGCGTTGGACACCCCATAGCAATGACAGTGACATCACTGCGAGCCGCATGCCAGTGAATGTGTCATCCACAATCAATATTACCCTGGACAGAAACCACAGCAGTCTAGAGCTCAGGTGCGAGGCTCAGTTGAACTTGGAGCTGGGGCCAGGACAGCAACCTTCCCCAGTGACCTCCATGCCTCATGTCATCACTGTTTACTGTAAGATCTATGTTATGTTATATATATGTTATATCATATTCTGTGTGTCTGCTGATAAAAGTCAAATACTGTAGCTTTGAATGTCAGCTTTGAGGTCTTGTTTCCTTTTGTTAAACCCCGGACTGAATAATTCCCAAATTATCATATCTGAAAATGTTTGTTTCATTTTAAAAATCCAGAATGATAATACAGCATATCCTTAACAATAAAATGCTACTGTATCTTATCGCATTATGAATTGCATGCTACATAATCCTAATGCTGAGGTACAGTGTGTTGTCATCTTAAAAGTGGAGGTAGCGACGGCAAGCTAATACACTTTTTGTCAAATTCAGCAAATATTTATACACGGCCCGCTACCTGCCCGTAAAAAAAGTATCCGGTATTTATTTAAACCCAGGCTATGTAAATGGGAACACAAACAAAGTGGTGCAGACCACACCAAACAAGACTATCTTAGCCATTGCCAATGTATTTCCAATGTGTGGTGTGAAGCTTCTGAAGCACCCCACTCCCTCATTGAAGGGAGAGGTGTTTTCGTTTTGATCAAATTCAAATATCAACAATCTTTCTCCAGAACGGAGGATTCTACCTTTAAAGGTGATGTATGCAATTCTAATCCAATAAAAATCTTGTCAAATTCAGCAAATCTCTCCTTGTGGCCTGCAGTGTGTGCATTGGATGTTGCAACACATCTGTGGCTCTGTAAATGGGAACATAGTGTTGTAGCACTATTACATCATTGTGTTCACTGTGGGGGGTGAAGTTCAGGTATATGCTTTTATGTTAAGTTCGAATATCAACAATCCATCTCCGGTATCGCATACCTAACCTTTAAGTTGGCTTTTGGTTTTAGGCTAGGAAATGGTTGATGTTTCGCACATGCTGATTGACTTTATTCTTAAACTACATTACAATAGTCCATCAAATTGCCATCACACTGTCTCACATTACATAATGGCTGGGTTGCCCGGGGACCACGTGGAGGAAAGATTTTCCTTTATGAATTAAATTAAAATGCCTAATATGTATCTGTGTGTCTTCCTTTGCAGATAAACCCGTCATTAATACCACAATACTTCCGACGATAATACCGGTGTTCAGAGGTTATCCTGTAGAGCTCAAGTGTGAAGCAGAGGGCCACCCATCTCCAACCATCCATTGGTTCTTCGGACGAGAAAAAGAGCAGAACATTTCTGGAGGTGTCCTTGTTGTGTATGAAGCAGGGAACTACACCTGCAAAGCAACAAACAATGTTAATACCACCTCCATTGAGGTAGAAGTGATCTTAAAAGGTACTTGTTCAAATGTCACCATATTCTATATCTGGTCAGTTATATATTAACGTAGCCTTGTTAGTAATACAAACATGTTACATACAAACTATAAGCGACATCGCTTCCTGCGTCTTGGTTTACCTTTGATTCACCTTGTGACCTGGGGTCACCACAACAAGCTAGATTGCTATGCGTAGCTGGGTGTGCATAGCGGAGGCTACGGCGTAGGCTGCCGTGCACCTCAGATCGCTGTGCTTAGCTGGGTGTGCATAGCGGAGGCTACGGCGAGGCTTCAGCGTAGGCTGCCGTGCACCTCTCCAAAAATGTAACTACCCGTCAGTCCGTACGCCGATTCGACCCAGCAGTCTTGTGGATGCAAGCCCATATGCCAGAGAAGTGCTTTGGAATTTGGAATGTGTATTACAATGCCATAGCCTTCATGCATGCACAGACTGTCTCCCTTTGACAATCCTGGTATAAATATTTTATTAGCTGAAAAGAAACATTTTTATATGTCTTGCTTGAGCATTATTATTAAACCTGTGGGGGGGCGTGTCTGCCTTGGCTCAGTGAGCAGCGTTCGCCTTGCGTGCAGTGTTTAAAGACTCATTGATTACCATGGGAATGGATCCACAGCGGATCCGCTCTGGGTCGGCTCCGTTTCAGCTCCGTGTGCAGTGTGCGGCCTTTACAGTTATAAACATCAAACTACAACCCTAAAACGAGACACAGAAATGTTGTTTAAATGTTGTTTTGAGCTTGGGTTCAAACAAAGCTGCAGATAGAATTAAGGGACCATTGCACATTCTTTAAATTGTAATAGTATAAATATCATGTAAATGTAAAAAATATAACAAACAGAAACTGCTGAAGTGGTCTCTTAATTTTTTCTGCTGCTGTATACTTGGTATTCATATTAATATCTTTCTGGTATATTTGGTGTCTTTCTCTTCACAGAGGACTACCTGCCTCTCATAGCAGGACTTGTGGCAGTCACAGTAGTGATCATCTCTGTAATCTTCATATTCATCTACTCCATCTACTACAAGAACACCAAGATGCGCCGCTACAGTTTGAAAAACCCAAAACTCAACGCCCAGAATGGCAACATAGCTCACAACAACTGGGACACACAGCTCCCCATGACCAAACTGTCGTAGTCGTTCAGCCTTACATTGATTTCTAATGCAAGATGTAATAGTTTACACCTCTCCCTTCTGCATCACCAGAGACTCGTGGATGAGGTTGTGAATACCAATCAGTCAGCTGGCTGACTATGAGCTTTATTCCAAGGACTGTATCTTTCAACTTTCAACAAGCAAGATTGTTTAATATATGTTTAGGTTTTCCACATTATTAAATAGCTTGCAGGCCATTCACTTGGCGGTTTTAGATAATGTAAGGCTGCTATGTAAACAACTGGATTATAAAAGGCCTACCGCTTGTAAGAATAACACATTGCTTTTTGTGGGGGATTCTGTTCAATCCTAACACACAAGTATTGCATAGAAATTCCCACAATCCAAATTATGTAATCATCATAAACATGTTATTCTGATTGGTGTTTAGCGCACTCAATTAATAACATGCACTATTTCCTATTCTTGCCTACCAATTTTTTATTTAAACACTTAAGAAGTGTTTAAGTACTGTACATCTTTGAAAGAAGGTATGTAGGCTACAGTAGACATATGTTGACTGCATGCGTGCAAGTCCAGTGAGCACATCATGAACCTTTTGTGTTTTTTATTACCTTTTCAGGCTTGTTAGTTGTCTGGAAACTGTCATCTTCCTATGTTGTCTGCTTTCAATGTAAGGGTGAATGCCTAATTCTGGAAATGTCATAGGTTTCATAGGCAGTGTTATGTGAATAATTATCTTGTCTTGTAAAGACACTACTTGTGAATACTACTGTACATGTATTTTGTTATTAACAGTATTATATTATTATTAAAACCAATTCTGAATTTATAAACAACAGTTACTATATGCAGATCATAAAGACACGTCCTGCTCAGTAATGTGATTTATGTGCAATTGAGCCAATCGTACTCATTTTTTTAATGGTTTTGAAGGAGCCATGTGAGCTGATTGGTCAGGGATAAAAGACTTTCAACCCAGCTGTTTAAAAGATTAAGCATACATTACATTTGGTTTAAATATACCAATGTGATTTCCCCCGTCTCTGGCTGCAGCGCTCGTGGTTTGGTATTTAGGCCTATACTTTCTGAACAAATGTATTCAAAAATAGTGTGAATTACACACGGGTAGGCTATTTGTAGTCTATTTTACCTTAACGGTTTATTATGTGCCTGTTTATACTTGTATTGTTAAGGGTATTGAGACCATGTTGATTTTACCATATATATACACTTAGAGGCCAAGACGCGAACACGACACTTGGCAGCTATGCGAATCCCTGAAAGCCGCGCCCTTGCCTGTAGCCTGCCCTGCGTCATACATAGTGTCAGTCGTTAAGCGACTATTTCTGTTTTAGGCGTATGGCATGTATGCTACGGAGTGTTTTATTCTGTGTTATCATACTTCCACTTTTGATGCAATCTGAACCAAGCGTCGTTGCACCCTGACGCTTCTTAGCGGAAGCACTGGTTATGACTTTTCAGTAATTCTGTGCGAGTGGACCAGCATCAGTCTATTCACGTCAAATTAGAATTCGGTGACAAAATGTTGAAATTAATCGCAATGATGATGGTGTTACATGGATCAACTGCACACCTTACAGGTAAAATATTTTATTATTTAAGGTAGATTCTTCAAAACTAACCCCACTCAACTAAACGTTGACAACATACGTTTGTTTGAATTAAAAACTATAGCCTATCACAAATGAACAAACATTTTCTGTCACCTGGCTGTAATGAGGCTTTCCTCTAAAACTTGTAAAAAATGTGGGCTGAAGGCACGCTCGTTTTGTATTATTAGGGCCCGAGCACACACTTTGTGAGGACCCTATTAATTGGGTCGGATTTGCTCGGATTACTTTTCTTTCTGCGGTTTGATCGCACTTTTGACTGCTTTATCATGCACGAAAACTCACTAAACTTTGCACACACACTTCTCTGGGCAAAACATTTAGTATTCAATGGGTCTCGCACATGGGCGTGGCAGAATGGCTCGCTTGCGCCCCCTACAGAGCAGTTCCCCCGACAACTTTCTCCTAGATACGAAATTTCTTTGGAGCATGTATCATGTTCAGACTTACAAAAAAGGCTCCTGGAGCAATTTCCTACATCCAATAGGATGTCGGCCATTTTGAATTTAATGGTAATTTTTGGCGATTTGCACGCATCATACTTTAACTAACTACTCCTAGAGGTTTAATCTGAGCGATTTGTAAATGTGTATTGTAAAGACCCTAATGATTAAAAGTTGTACAAAAAACTATGTTTGTATGATGAAGGGCGGGCCCTCGGCATGGTGTGGAATATTGATGATTCACCACGAAACATGATTTTCTTATAACTCCAGTGTACATGCTCACACACGCACCAAACTGTTTATTATTATTGTGTTATTATTAACTCGTCATACTGGCTTTATTTTACTTTATTTGTGCTCTTTTCTCTCTAGAAACCAAAGTCAGTATAGCCTGCGCTGTCAGGATACTTTGAAATTATCTGTTTCTCAGGTGCATGTGTGACGAAGATTGTCTGTCCCCCTCGGGGAATCGAACCCCTCTACAAGGCAGGCTAAAACCCATGGGCTGCGTCGCCAGAGCGTCCTATGAGGTGTCGGAGAGTGAGGAATAACTTCACTGCACAGCTACCTGCTGGCCATCGTTACACTTACCCCCCAATCTCACTATCATCCGGGTCAAGGCAGCAGTGTGGGGGAGATCTTATGTCCCACTCAGGAAATTGAACCCCGATCTCCCACGCAGAGAAAGGCCGCACCAGCCTCGTGACCATCCTGATCTCGCTTCAGTTTAATTTCGCTGTGAGAATCATTCTGGAAAGCCTCGGAATCATTTTAAAATGTATCCAAGTAGCAACTGAACTCTCCAATCAGCGTCGTGTTTATATACGGGCGTGGATTTCCAATATGCGTTGTGTTTGCGACCATGGTGCCAACAGCGAAAACGACCAGATGGTTCACCCAATCAACTGCCAATCATTTTTTTGAAAGTACAGACATTCACAAACAGTTTCAATGTACGGCTCCCCAGATATACTTGACAACAATTCCTCTGACATGTCAGGTTACGACTGCTCTTAAAGGCAGGCTAAAACCCATGGGTCCTAGCCTGCGTTGCCAGAGCGTCCTATGAGGTGTTGGAGAATGAGGAATTAACTTCACTGCACAGCTACCTGCTAGCCACCGTTACACATGCGTAGTGAGTTGAGCAAGAAAGCTTTAGATGTCCCCACTGCTTTAATAATGTACAAAACAGCACACTGCTTCCAGAACTGATTTTACTTACTTTGGCTTACTTTCCTGTCTGGGGCATTTAGGCGTCATATTTGCCTCCCATTTTTTTCCTATATGCGATATTTCGTTATACTATACTTTTACACTATATACTTTTTATACAAAATTATACTTTATATTGAATTATTTGCTCAGAAGACCTAGTTTATGTAATGTACAAAACACAGTTATGTTGTTTTAAAGGTCCTTTTTGGGACAGCAACTGAATGATTTACCAAATGTATCCTTACAAATAATCTACATGGAGATTTGTACATATTTTGTGTTTTTAATGTTTTTTTTTATTATTATTATTATTTGTATTATCATTGTATACAAGGTATATAAGATGATTGTTCATAATGCTACAGTATGTGTATGTTGTTCATGTATTTTATCAACATGTTAGCTGCTAACACATAGCATTTTATGCTATTGCATTGCATTGATGTGTGCATCTGCATTATCCTCTTGTAGACAGTTCTTGTGATTTGGTGTTGAGTCCTCCTGTTGTCCTCGTGCCATTCTGGGGTTCATTTTACGTCAACTGCAGCTCACCATCTCAAACAAACCTATCATGGGAAGTTCCAATTGGAGCTGTGAAAGAGAAAGGTGAAAAATATGTAATTTGGGAAGTACTTAACATGACAGAATTGAGCATATTCCCTATATGCTATTCGACTAACAGTAACAACTGTACATCAAAGCCATCAATTATAGTATACAGTAAGTACAATCTTGCCTAATTCTTTAAATGTTTCCAAAGCCACATTCACTGTTCTACTTCTACACAGCCCTGTCTCCAAAAATAGGAACACAAAGCTGCGAACACTGCTCACAACAACAATGCCCTAGGCTTCGCAATGTGTTTCCAATGTGTGGGGAGGAGCTTCTGAGGGAGCATTGAAAGGAGAGGCATTTTTGTTTTGATTTATAGTGGGCAAGCATTCTCGAGAATGACAGACCCTGCCTTTAAAGCAACAAAACATAACATATTTTCTGGTACCAAGATCTTACACATACGTATGTTAAAATTTCACATGCGATAAAATGCTATAGTGTTCCACAGTTCTACATCCTTCCATATTCCATTCATGAATTAAGTTCAACAACTTCATAATTATGTGAGAATGTGCACTTACCTAGGTAATTTACATTGAAGTGACTAGAATATAACCATCCCAATAAACAAATGTATTATATCACACAAAATAAACGATAAACATGAGCAACAACAGTAAGAACAATATATACTTTAGTTATACAATACTGTAGGTGTGTTATTTCATGTCTCCATTTTAAACTGAAAATAGCTTTCATCCATAAAATGCAATGCAGTTGACATTCTCAATACTTTTTTCTTTAGAAAAGCCTACCAGTGTCAACCTGTTCATACATGCTACGACAATGAAGGAGGGCTTTCCATATGAGCTACAGTGTGACATCACAGATATTGCTCCAGTGGGGAACTACACCGTGCTTTGCTATAAAGGAAATGAACACATCTGGTCTGAATCATTTCATGATCCGACTACAGAACGAATGAATAAGTCCTTTAACTTCACATACACTGCCCATAGAGATGATAATGAAGCTGTGGTCTTTTGTAAAGCACACCTTAACCTGGAAACGCATACAGACAATGTTTCTGTCATGCATACTTCAGAGAAGTATAAGTTAATTGTCCATTGTGAGTTTCCTTTTTGGCTTTTAATGTAACCTTATGATTATATTGAGTTTGTATTACTGCTCTTTACTAATTATATTTGGTGAACTTTTGACTTCCCAGATCCGCCAACATTTCTAAATCCCAAGCCTGAGACAGTGGATCTTGCAATGGGTGATGACATTTCTTTAAACTGCACTGCTATGGGAAACCCAAGACCTTCATACAGCTGGCGTTCGTCAGAGACAGAGACCCAAGCTGTTGTACGCCGCTCCTTGCTGCATCCAGGGAACTATACTTGCACTGCCTCTAACCAAATTGGCAACACAACCAAGCACTTTATTGTCATTGACACAAGTAAGTATCCCCAGCTCGTAGAAATCCTTATGAAGCCTGTTTTCGCATGCTTTGTTGGGTCCGTGTTCTCTCTGTATTCTCTTTGGTCTTTGGTCTGGTATTGGGCTATGTGGTTCATCAGGGAACTATCATGTTTGTGTGTAACACAAACTACTCTTTTACACAGGGAGCTTATCAACATTTTGGGCTATACTGGGACTGGGAGTGGTCCTGGCAATCCTGCTTACTGCTATCACATTTTACAGAACAGTAAAACACAACGGAAGGTGAAAAGGCACTTCTCTCAGGAGAACACCAAGGGGTGTATGAATCTGCCCTTCAACAGTTTGAATGCAAATGGTGCTTTTTTTATTCATAACCATACGTGTGTTATGTGCACAGCATAGCTGTTCAAAAACAAGTAGCTTTATTCTGTTTTCCAGCAACAAGTGTTATCTCGATGCATGATGTTTGCCTAAATCATTATTTGTTTTGTAACTGATACTCAGACACATTGCTTCCTTCCTTCCTTCCTAAAGACAAATGGCCAAGCTAAAGAGCTTTCTGTTTTTATTTACTTGGGTATTTGGTTCCAATTATTCATATCCTATGAAATTGAGTAATACCTACTGTATTATTATTGCTTGTACTCTATTGTTTTGATGTTTTAATGTTTCATTGACAGTGGTCTTTGCAAAGCTATGAACTGTAGGCCATACTGAAACTGCATGAGTGTAACTTTCCAGGAGTATATTGTTCAGTAATAACTTGTATTTCGTACTATCATTGAAACATTTGAAATTGTTACATTTTATTTGTTGTATTATTTGCAATCCACTGATGCAGTTGAATAACACAAGAAATGCATTGTTAACTTAGAGATGATTGGGTTTTTTCAGTGAAACACTCTTTAATACATTTATTTTTAATTTGAAAATTACATTTCTCAGATAATGTGGGCAATCAGTGCCTCATGTTTGTTTTCAGCCTTTTGTTTGACTGTTACATAACTCTCTTCCTAATGCTATTTCTACCTGGAATCATCACAGTTGAGACTTACAAAGTACTGACTGAATTAAAAGCTAATTATATATTTTCCTGATATTTATGTCCTACCCCCCCCCCCCCCCCCTTTTAGGATGTGTTGCTATAGCAACATGGCAGCGCAGTCTTTGCTCGTAGAGTGGACAGTTTTAATGTAGTGAGCATGTTAGTAGGCTATAAATAAATGCAACTAAAGTAAAAAGATTCGTAATTGTAGGCCTACGTAGTTTCTGTCTCTGGCAGAACTGTTACGGTGTAGTCTATTGCAGCAGAATGCATTCTGATCCGTCTGAACTTGCTAAGCTATGCCTGCTGTGCATTTGAAAGCATGGAATTTAATTGCCACGGAAGTCAAATAGCCTGTATGTGAGCAGAAATGCTTGTTCCAAAGTGGTAAAAACGCTCTGATTTTTAAAAGTGCACGTTTGTCTTCTGAAAGTTATCAGCATGAATGTTTTGCACTCATGGATTGAAATGTAAATGCCCATGCGACAATATTCAATTTCAAATGTAGGCTTTTAGAGCTCGTTCCGTTGATTTTATGTGTAGACTAGACACGCATGGTTCTATCGTTGTCTTTTTAAAGACTGCAATTCTTAAGTGATAATTTGTGTTAACCAGGAACTGTCTGAGCCTGAGGTCTACCACCTGTCAAATGTCCATATCCCCCACCCCCGCCACCCCAAAGTCACACTGGATGAAGGGAGCCCTTTTGTCCCTGCATAGACCATAGAGTTGCTAAGCACTGTGAAGTTGGAATTTCCTTCTTGAGCCTGCTTCCTTCAACCGACGATTCTTAAAAACGATGGGAAACTACTTGGACTGGATGATAACGTGTTATTTGTTTAATTGTGGTAAGATTGCTATACGTTTTAAGGCTACATACTTTTTAGTAGCCAATCGATTTGATTCTGATTTTGACAGTATAGCCAACATTGGAGTAACACTTCTCATTTGTATTCCCAAGGCAAGCGAGCACGGTTACAACGAGGTGCGCGTATTGATCGGCTAGGATAGCCTCCTACAATGCTTAGTGATTCATATTTGAGCGTTTGTCGTTGTTTAGACAATATTTTCAATAGAGTGTAGTCTATTTACTATTTGCAACATGCGACCTTTTGTTGCTTTTCTCTGTAAGATGAGCTGTGTCTGTGCAGAGGCAACAGTACCTTGACAGCATTAATCTCCAGGCTATGATGTAGACTACTGCCAGGTGATGGGTGACTGAATATGATAACACACCTAGTGTCTCAGTATCAGGTGAAGGTTGCTCCCTCGTCCTCAAGCCATCCAGAGTTGTAGTGAGGTATGGGGAGCCTGTGTCAGTCACCTGTGAAGCCACTCGACCTGTACGAGTTCTGGGATGGGAATCGGCTGTTGGTGCCATGCATACACAACAGGATATTTCTGTCCAGTGGAAGGTGGACAATCTCAATGATTGGATAGAGGAGCCTATCTGTTATGGGGTGTTTTTTACCGCCCCTAGGCAGTGTGAGGAGAGACTCAACATCATCATATACAGTGAGTCAACCTCTTGTTTGGAAAACTGCACAGCTGAATGCAAATTTGCTTCACTTTAAATCCAATGTGTTTTCATGTAGAAACCCCAGACAGCGTCTCCATTAGCCCTGTGAACCACACCGGTCCAATGGTGGAAGGAAAGGAATACCAGCTGCTCTGCGAGGTCCACAATATTGCTCCGGTTCAATACCTCACATTGAGGTGGTACAGAGGGCAGACTGAGGTTTACAACCACACGTACTCGGACCTCTTGACTTCCTCGCCCGTTCAAGTGTCCTCTAGCCTCATGGTGATGCCAACCCAAATTGACAACGGCAAACAGTACACATGTGTAGCAGTGCTGGACCTTGGGTCTGAGGGGCCGCAGCCTCCTCCCACTGTGACGTCAGAGCCACTGGGTGCTGTTGTTCATTGTGAGTCACAAACGTCCAAATGTTGGAATTTTACAACTATGAGTCTACATTTGATGTCATGAAGACAGTTGTTTAATGCACGCATTCTTAGATCCACATGTTCATGTCTATGCGTAATATGTGTAATATACATAAACAAAAACAGTCAATATTCCTGAAATAAATTCCATTGCATTCTGTTGTGTGGTTTTAATTGTATTTCTATTTTGAGAATGTCACGGATGCAAGTCTCAACTGTTGCCTAATTGGTATTTAATACAGTAGATAAAATAACATGCTTCCCAACTTCATAGGTGTATAGCCCTGGTTTTCCAAGGCTGATGATGTACTGTATATTTCCACTGAATAAAGCTAGGACAAATCCCTCTCCAGGCAACGGGACCAACTATTTCATCTGTTTGCTGTCTCCTCAGATCCCCCCACTTTCTTCAGTCCTGAGCTGGAGGTTCTAGACCTTGTAATAGGAGCTGAGATCGTTCTTAACTGTAGTGCTACAGGAAACCCCCCACCTCTATACAGCTGGCAGTCCCATCCACATCTGCAGGAGAATATGGAAGATACAGCTGTTTTAATCTCCTCATCGCTACTACCAGGGACCTATACCTGCACAGCGTATAATAAGCTGGACATGAAGAGCAAGCAGTTCCTCATCAAGTCCAAAGGTAGGGGGACTCGGCCTTCTAAGGTTGTCTTGTTGGGGGATGAAGGGGGGGGGGGGGGGGGGGAGAGA
>JAODUH010040975.1:12500-19551 GCA_027564835.1 Typhlichthys subterraneus | reverse complement strand
TTGGGGGTGGGGGGGGGGGGGGGGGGGGGGGGGGACCAGTGATGACATATTAATTAGTGTAAGGGAGAGGACACACACACACACACACACACACGCACACACGCAGACGCAAACGGACGCTCACACACACACACACAGGCCTCTACACTGTGCTATGCATGTGGTCTGGCGCAGGTAGCATGACATGTGACCCAGAGAGCCGTACAGCGTGCTGATATATGACAGGCAGTGATGGATGGTGCCTGGGGACGGACTCCATAGAAGGAGGGGACAATGTAGCGTTAGCAACAACATGCGGTCCATGGAGTCCCTCCAGAAGTGTTCGGCTCATCGCAGGAAGGGGCGTTCTCATGGAAACAAGACGTCACGTCGATGTTGATACTGATGAAAAATAGGTGGAGTTAATGGTGTAGTCAGCTATTGCAAGTAAAACATTTAAGCTAATACACTTTTTGTCAAATTCAACAAATATATCTTCGCTTTTTGCTATTTTACTGTGTTCTGTGCATTTAAAAAAAATAATCTGATACTTCTACACAGCCCTGGCTCCGTAAATAGTAACAAACAAGTGGCGAAAACCGCTCATATCAACAAAGCCGTAGCACTACACCGCGGAGGACCGCGGAGAGATACAGTTTTGATTTGAGTTATCGAGTTATCAAGCGTTTTAGGAAATACTTGTATTGTAAAAAGGAGACTTCCTTTGTTGACCACAGTGTAGGCTACCTTTCCCATGATCATTTCATACAACCGCTCAACAAACAGTTAAATCAAACAAGTCAGTCATCAACAGCAGCAGTGTTTACTTGCTGTTTTTACAGCACCTGATATCGGATAGCTCCAGAGCGAACCGCACTAGAGTTCGGATGAACAGTACCCGAGACCTCTGCTTTCTGGAGGACACGGGTCCCGTCTCGGGTGCACACCCGAGAGTCGGAAGAGAGCATTCACACCCACAAACCGAACCGGACTAACGGCTCAAGTGAACTCGGGTGCTCACCAGAAGCTCTAGTGTGAATACACCCTAAAGGTCTGCTAAGCGTGAGGCTTGTGCATTCTAGCAGGACTATTTGCCCCTCACTACAACAATGAGATGGCTATTGTGCACACGTGCTTGGAGCGCGTATCTCTTCCCCATTGTGGTTTTTATCAGGTAATTCCAGTCGCAGGCCAGTGTCGGGCTCAGCTGCTCGGGGTAGAGTTACAGAAGTTCGCCAGCATTTGTCTTTACAATGTAATTAAGGGATTTTGGAGGCCTACGGCCTCAGAATGACAGCCTTCTCTCGTCTGGTGAGTCGGATGTTTGATAGGAAATCTATGACCGAATCAATGGGAGAAAGTTAATGTGTTTTGCAACTAGTTAATGTGCAGCTGTGTTTGCCACTGAAACGTCGCAGCTCGCCACTGATAGATGCCCTTGTAGTGAGCTGTGGGCCGCGGAAATCCATTTCAAACTTATTAATCAAAGTTCAAATGTCACCTTTGAAGAGTGGATCTGTGCTATAGAGCCATACTAACACACCCCCCCCCTTCCTTATCCATCCCACCCCCAGCCATTAACTGCCAGGCCTTGGGTCAATATGACAGCGAAGGGCTCCATTTGATATTCCATAAACATAATAGTCCCATGTGACTGTCTAGATAAATATCATTGGGATTTAGCCTGAGGGGGAGAAAAGGGGGAAGAGGTGGGTGTTTATATCACATAATACAGCTCCTTGTGTTCTCCTGGAGCACAAGGGGGCCTTCTCTGGGCCCCCTTGTGCTAAATCTCCCAGCTATCTTTCAAACAGTGATAGTTACGGAAATTAGCGGCGCAGAAATCCATAAGCGTCATTCATCGAGGGGCTTATTAGCGTCTTTGTGAGGTTATGAGGGGAGGACAGGAGGTCCCCAGAACGGGCAAGATGCTTCGCTCGCATAGCATCCGTGCAGATAACACACGCACGTGCCCACGTGCACACAAATGCGCGTGTGTGTGAAGGGCTAACACGCGCACTCAGACACACTCACACACACTGTGCAAGTGATACCTACAAACATTTGCACGCACTCACACACAAACACAGACACTATTGGAAAGGTTATTGCAAATTGTATAGGAAACGTCAATATTTTAAAGATTCTGTTTTCCATAACGATAGCTATATAATGACTATATGGGAATAATCTATCTCTCTCTCTCTCTCTCTCTCTCTCTCTCTCACACACACACACACCTAACATACAGTACACCTCTAACACAAACACTCACAGATTCACGACCATGGCAGAATTTCCATGCTACAGAACCTCCCAATATGCCAACTCATCTCATTTCAGTTTGTTGTGTGCGTGCGTGTGCGTGTGTGCGTGTGTGTGCATATGCCGTTGTATACACTGGGGATAATAAATGGCAGCAGACATGGACATCGATTTCAGTAATAACACAGAGAGCCAGTGTGAGAGCATGCTTGTGCATCTGTTTGTGTGTGTCTGTGTGGGTGTGCGTGTGTCTGTGTGTGTCTGTGTGGGTGTGTTAGTGTGTCTGTGTGTGTGTATGTTAGTGTTTATGTATGTGTGCGTGTGTTTGTGTGTCTCTGTGCCGTGTGTGTTTCTGTGTAAGTGTATCTGAGTATTATAGTGTATCTGTGTGCTTATGCATGTGTTAGTGTGTGTGTTAGTGTGTATGTTAGTGTTTATGTGTGTGTGTGTGTGTGTGTGTGTATGTTAGTGTTTATGTGTGTGTAGGTGTGTGTGTGGCAGATGTCAGCTATGGGTCCATCCATCTATGAAACAGGACATGCTAGTAATAAGGAAACACCACCCACCAGAGCCGTTGCCGGGGGCGCAGCGCGCAGGCAACTTATCACCGCGCTGAACTTTGATGCTTCGCCGCGCGCTGGGGACAGACTGGATATAATTCCATTATTTCTTCACAGATGACGAGACACAGCCTGCACCTCAGAGCGTGTGTGTGTTTGTGTGTTTGTTTGTGTGTGTGCAGGTTATGGGATACCAGAATGAACCCAAGGATGCATGGAAGTGTACATGCACACAAACTAACACACCGACACACACACACACACACATGTATGGGAGCTACATTCTGACTGGGGAAATACTGTTGTTTATTTATTGAATTATTATCGTAGTTTTTACCTTGCTGAGAAAAGTGTTCTCTCTAGGGGCAGGGCCAATCGACTAGCTTTGCCAGGCTGAACATGTGACTGTTGGTGATATAATGCACCTCATGCTGTGGTGGTATCTACTACACATGCAATGTGTACTGCATTGTGGATAGTCCTGTTACAGTAGATACATGATGACAGATGGCGACAGGACTTATTGCTACTCTGTTAATTAAAGGCATGGTCAGTCATTGTTGCTAACTTAGAGCTCAAATCACAACGGTATCACGCCGTAATCCTCCGTGGTAGCGCATCACACATCGAAACGCATTGTGAAGCAAAGTGTAGTGCTACGGCTTTGTTGATACGAGCAGTGTTCGGATATAATTCCGAACACTGCTCGTTTATGTTACTAGTTACTAGTTACGGAGCCAGGGATGTGTAGAAATACCATTATTGTTTCACCACGCACCGAGCTAGCGAAATATATATTTGTTGAATGTGACAAAAAGTGCATTATCTCACATTTAGCTTGCAATAGCTGACCTTGCCTTTAGATAATGAGCAGATTATGTATTAAGAATATTGATAATTATATTATTATTATGTTTCATATTCTTTTTTTTTTATTATTTTTTGTAATATTTAATCTAATCATTCTAATAAAATATTAAGTGTGATTAGGATTGAAATCAGAAGTAGGTGGGGCATAAAACGGAAGTGGGCGGGGTTTGAACCAGAAGCGGGCGGGGTTGATCAGAAGACATCACTCACCACTGACTACAGTTGATATACATACGCAGTTAGTTCACTTTTAACCTCCATGACAGCGTGGAGATAAGCCAATTGAAACATGTTCTGGAAAGTATAATTTTGAAGGAGAAGGCTCAAGTTTATAAGCCACAGATCTGCACATAAAGAGGCACCGTATTGCTTGAATCTTTATATGATGAACAGAAATAATGTATTCACATGAAACCAATTCACATCCGAAAATTTATGCGTATTCAGTAACTGTACATGTATTCATGATAGAGAGCTCACATAGTGTTGTCCTTGAAAACCTACCCTACACTGGCAGACATAACATTCTCTGTCCCACAGACACGCACACACTCTGTAATGAAAAGCAGATTGGCGATGATACAATCCCTGTTCTGTTAAATGCTGTCTCTCACACTCTCACACACAGGACAGACTCTGACTCCTGTGTGCAACCCATTCCTTAATAAGCTCTCCTTTTAGCTATTTTCCTCTGTGATTTTCGTGTACCTATTTTCATGAATACTCACTAAGTAGTACAACACCGTATCTGTGTGTTCCTGCAATGCAGAAATGCAGTTATTAGTTACGAGCTTGCTTATGCTTAAAACAAGCAAATTTGGCTACCAGTGCAGTAAGTGAAATAAGATCATGTAAGATTTCCTAATGTAAATGAATGTGCACTTATTTTAATTCACTGGATAAGCCATTTATATTAGAAACATGTCCAACTGGATGTTAAATCTCAAAACAAGAGTATCACACTGAGTTAGGTATAGTTTTTGCAGGGTGTGCGTGTGTGTTTGTGTTCACAAGCCACAACCAAGTCGCAGTTGTCAATCAGAAAGGCAGCTGTAATGAGAGTCACAGTCTCGTCCAGAGCAAGCTACTGTAGTTTATTTCCTCTGAGGAAGCTAATTGGCTATTAGCCACTCGTTGGCTAATACTGCTAACTGTGTAAACCTCAGGGTTGTGTGTCCCTGTGTGTCTATGGTGGGTACGTGCGGGCGGAGACATATTTGTCCAAAAAGCACAGAAAAGGGCCAAATCATTTCCTTTCAACTGATTCACTTTCTTCCCCCCCTCCAACCCCCCGCCTTCATCCACAAGCCTGAGTTACAAAACGCTGAAAAATGCTGAGGACAGCCAAAAGTCCAGACGAAAGAGACGTAGAGAGAGATAGAGAGAGAGAGAGAGAGAGAGAGAGAGAGAGAGAGAGAGAGAGAGAGAGAGAGAGAGAGATTTAATGGAGACAGCGGACATTGGGCAAAGCTGTGAATGGTGTGAAAAGTATTAGGTGCCAGTAATAATTGGAAGCAGGCCTAGAGAATCCAAATATAATCTTACAGCAAGAAGGCTTGTAATACATTGGCTCTGGAGAAGGGCCCAGAACAGAACACACGCTCTTATGCTCTCTCTCTCTCTCTCTCTCTCTCTCTCTCTCTCTCTACATCTCATTTTGGTTTAGTTCTGGCTGGTGGAAGGTGTGGGGGGAGTTACAAGATGAATATAGAAATATGTTAATTATTTTAAATGTGGCATGTATTATTCAATGTTTTTAGGTTGATTATTTCTGTGTCTTTTGTAGCTATTGCCTTATTGTTGCTATTTGGGGAAGGGTGCAGATGGTTTTATACTCACCATTCTGAGATGCGTTCACAAACATTTTGTTGTGAACATTTTCACAGTTCAGCACACTGTTCACGGCAAACGTTTTGCGTGCACACACAAGAGGAGGATAGACCTCGGCAAATGCACGCGGATGCAGGGCGAAGACTTACACATGAAATCGAACAACGTGAATAGAATGATTACAAAAAAAGTCCATATCAAAAACGAAAACGCGTTCGCCTCGAACGTTGTGGCTATGCTGACAGTGCTCCCTGCTCTGACGGGATGCGCTGGCTGTTTCAGTCTCACCTCCCCCGACACCAAGAATAACAAAGAGCAACCCAGCCCCTCTCTGTCAGATCTCCCTTACACCCCATTTAGCCACATCTGGCCAAGCAAAACACTGCTCATATTTTCCCCGTTAATCTTCCCCCCTACTTTGTCCTCGCTGTCTGTAGCTGAATTTCCCAACACCAAACACACACACACACACACACACACACACACACACACACACACACACACACGCACACACACACACGCTCTCTGAATGCCACAGCTACTAAAACGACCTGTCACCTATTCATTTTCAAATTGAAAATTTAATAAAAAGTTCCCATAGCAATTTCCTTAACAGCCCGTGCTTTACCAGAACAGTTGTTTTTGGAAGGATTTGGCGATGTGTTATAAATTACAATAGAGTGTACCACAATATGGCAGTGTGAAAAAGAAACCTAGAGGTGAAGTAATTAATAGGTTAAGGGAGATTGTTTATATGGGAATGGATCCACTGTCATGTTTAATACACTGTTCTTTGCTGTATGATTTCACATCTAATTCCCTCTGGAGAAGATCTGTCTTTTTCACTTAATCTGACACCCACGCACTCACACACATATGCACATGAGCAGACCACACTGCAAACACACACACACACCACACAGAGGTTCTGGTATGGAAATGTTTAGGTGTTTCGAGGGCAAGTCCAGTGACATCAGGATAGGGTCTCCATCACCCATAATCCCCCTGTGCGCCCCACACACAAGAGACATTGTTTCCCAAATACTGTCTGCCGATTCATCCTGAAAGAACACACACAGACACTTTCTATTCAGGAACACAGAAACACGCGCGCACGCACACACACACACACACACACACGCACACGCACGCACACACACACAGAGTTGGGCCGTAATGTCAAATAAACTGCTGTGTGTTACTATAAAAACACAATTTTTTATTATTTTAATAGGTAAATAATCAAATGTTACTATTTACAGCAAAATGGCTTCTGTATATATGATCACTTTATTTGAGTTCTTTCACTGAATAAAAAAATGTTATAGGTTAGTAAGACAAGTCTTAATCATACATCACGCTCTTTAATTTATGAATTAGCCACATATAGAAAATCAAAAATGTACAGCAGCAGTTTTTCATAACATAGTTCCATCCATATTGTCCATCTGGTGGAGTGGAGACAATGGGATGGTGGAGGGATCCTCGAAATCTCAGAGGCGTTCGTAGCAGTTGCCAGTACAGACTTATATACTCAATAAACTGCT
>JAODUH010040975.1:0-7500 GCA_027564835.1 Typhlichthys subterraneus | reverse complement strand
GTCGCGTCTTGCATGGCAGCAATCACCATCGGTGTGTGAATGTGTGTGTGTGAACGGGTGACAGTGAGGCAATACTGTACAGCGCTTTGAGTGGCCGGACGGTTGGATAAACAGTATATAAACGCAGTCCATTTATCATTAAAGCAGCACTTTGTCTGGCCACAACCATAGAAGTAATAGTGTGTGTGCATGTGTGTGCATGTGCCACACACTCTGTAGTCCAAGGGACCTCTCTCTCTCTCTCTCTCTCTCTCTCTCTCTCTCTCTCTCTCTCTCTCTCTCTCGCACACACACAGTGCCGTGCTGTTGCAGCTGGAAGACATTAGAGGCTCTCTACTTACACCAGAGATGATAACATAACAGCCATTATCAACCTATCCTTATTGTTGTTAATCTGTTGTTTTACTACATCCTATTGCATCATATAGTATAAGTTGTCTAAAACATCATTACTGTATCTAGTTTGTTGCATATGTTATATACACAATATATACATGTGCGGGCGGGTTCAGAGAAGCTTATCAGAAAATATTGCATGCGTGTGTGTGTGCGTGTGTGCGTGCGTGCACGTGTGTGTGTGTAAATTGTATAAATTGCAGTCGGTGTTTAGTCTCTTGTCTCTTTGTCGCGCCTAATGGCCTCGTTTCCTGCCTCATAACGGCACTGACAGCTCAACATCAAACTTGCTTCCTGTCTTACATCAGTGATTGAACCACTCTACTCTACTAGCCCTGTGGAAACGCTGCATGGCCTTGTAATACCATCCCGATATGGGGAGCCACAGTTTGATTTTGTCTGGAACCCCTCAATTCAATGGGTTTGTCATTAGGGCAGTGCTAAAGTAACCTCACGAGATCAGGATGGTCAGTTTAATTTCGCCGTGAGAATCAGTCAGGAAAGCCTAGGAATCATTTTGAATGTGTGCGAGTAGCAACTGAACTTTCCAATCAGCGTCGTATTTAGCGCTATATGGGCGTGGTTTAGGTGTGCCGACAGCAAAAACAACCAGATGGTTCACCCAATCAACTGCTGTTTCAACGTACGGCTTCCCAGATGGACTTTTGTATGAGTGTGTGTGTGAATGGGTGAATGTGAAGCAAAATACTGTTAAGCGCTTTGGATAAAAGCGCTATATAAAAAAGCAGTCCATTTACCAGTCCATCCATAACGATTGCAGATGTGTAGATGTCCATTTTCCAAAAAGTGAAGCAACCCCAAGCAACAGAGCTGAACAACGCTCGGCTCCAGAGCCAGGGAACAGAAAGCCACGTTGGTTTTTGCTGGCGCGTGCAAGCCCTATCCATTCTGCTCTGACGGTGGCTGATGTCATTCTCCCTGTAACCCAATAGCCCGGCGAGAGCAGCGATTGCCAATGTTGCACGCTAAATTATAATAGCTAAAAATACTCTGAGCGTAAGCAGCCATGTTCTGTGTGCGATCGTGTGCGTGTTTGTGTGTGTGCGTGCTTGTGCATGTGTGTTTGTCTCATCACTGTGGAATGCATGACCTTAAATAGTCTCAATACCGTCCCAGGCAGGGTTTATAATAATTTCACCTTTTGGGGAAATAAGCTTTTTTGTCACTTTAAATATATATTTTATATTCAGTTATTTAGTTAATTGTTATTTAGTGATAATCACTTGTCATAATTATTTAGCAGTTCAAATATATTATCAGAATATCCATTTGGAGAACAGGGGTTTTCGATGACAAGATTGACGTGTTCAGCTATGCAGTCACCAGGTGCAGACTGGATCGTGATTGGATGATGACTAGATCATTGTGTTTTCAGAAGCCATTCATCACTCCAGCTTCCTCCACGATACTAGTTCACGATTCGATGGGTCAGCTTCATCCTGTGCCTCTATGATCTCGTTCTCCATTGTTCTCATGGCCATCTGTTTGCATGCGTGCGTGTGTGTGCGTGTGCGTGTGCGTGTTCGTGTGTGCACGTGCGTGTGTGTTTGTTTGCAGCAGGTGCTCTCCTTGGGGACTTCTAATGGCCAGAATACAATAAGGATATGAATATACTTATGTGAACTATATACACCTGCAGGGCTTCTGACAAAGACCACACACACACACACACACACACACACGCACACACACACACACACACTCTCACACACACACACAGAGGGAACAAATACTGCTTGGTTGCTGGCTGGTTGAAGCTGCCAGCTGTGTCTCTACAACAACTGGTTGAACAATTTGAAGAAAAAAACCTACTAACATACCGGCGTATGTGCGTGTGTGTGTGTGTGTCTGTGTGCATGAGTGTGTGCATGTGTGTGTATACCTAAGTGTGAGATTCCTACTCACAAAACCCCAACATCACCTAGTCAGAGAAGTCTCTCTCTCTCTCTCTCTCTCTCTCTCTCTCTCTCTCTCTCTCTCTCTCTCTCTCTCTCTCTCTCTCTCTCTCTCTCATCTTGTTTGCTCATTTGTTCTAAGTCACAGCTGAGGAGATTCCAAAAATGGTTCTGCCAAATTCCTGTGATGTTCTTTTGTGTAAGAGATTTGGTTTGAGCTGGTTTATTATGGAACATCTGACTTCATCTGACCAGTTCTAAATCTAACCATAACCTCTTTACTGTATCACATTTCCTGCAGAATCCGTCGCCATAGCGATAGTCTCCTAGACGCTCATGTCATTGAACACTTATACAGAACCCCCGTTCTCCTAAATGCTTCAACTCACGAGTGTTTAGACAGTTAGCTAATACTAGGGTGCCGTAATGCCACTACACGCGCACGCGCGCACACACACACACACACACACACACACACACATGCACACGCACACACGCGCACCTCGGCAGTGTGTGTTCTGTCCGCTGGCTGCCGCAAAGGCTGTGGGGTCACGGGGTCTCCCAGATAACAGCGCAGGGGTTTTGTAAGGAGAAGCTTGACTTTCAGAGCACAGGAAGAAGGGATGAATAACCCGGAGGAGCGGAGGAGAGCAGGGTCGGGGAGGGATGCGGTGGGGATTGGGGGTGGGGGCCAGGTGAAACTCCACACCCCCCCCATGCATCTGATAAGGGGGCGCGCATTAAGGCGAGCGTAAAAGAGAAGGTTGGCGGGGGAAAATGTCAATAAGCGCCCAGAGAGTAAGGGGGGGCGAGCGAAGGAGAGAGACACCAACCGAAGTGGAAATGGAAAGAAAATATAAATGTTTTCTGGTGTCACAAAGTAAGGGCGAGGGAGAGAGAGAAACAACATGAATAAATAAACACACACACACACACACAAGCCCCGAGAACAAATGCATGATTTATCAATGAGTGAAAGAGGACCCCGGGAGGTTTGAATGGGTGATCTTTGACACAATACAATACACCTTTGAAATAGAGACACTCATGGTCAGCGTGAAGAGGGGCTACCTGCCTCCCCCCCACCCTATTGGGGATGGAGTAGGGGTGAGGGGAGGGGGGGAGGGTACGCTGTTGTTTTTGCCCATCGACGTATCGAGCGGTTGTGACACGCGAAGCGTGGGTCACCCCGGGGAGTCCATTGGTGGCTCCCTTGGATTTGCACTGTCCACGTGAAACTATTGATTGACAGGGGCCGCATGGAGTCATTAGGTACGCAAGCACGAGCCAATGCAATTAGCGCGCATGTGCACCCACACACACACACACACACACACACACACACAAATGGTTACGGCCTGGCTCATGGGCCGTAAACCAAACAAATCAAACTCTTAACTAACAAAGCAGAATAACATAGAATGAGGTGTGAATGTCTGTAGGTGTATGTACTGAATATATGTGGTACGTGTCGCATGCTAACCAAACTAAGAAACAAACCAACAACAGCATGTGTGGTGCCAGGAGGGTCACAGAGACAGTGTGCTGCAACACACCTATATAAGTGACATGCCCAGGCGCACTTAATTTGCCTAATTAGGACCTACCCAGCCAATAAGGTCCAGAGGCCTGCTGAAACAAGGCAGGGCCGTCACACACACACATACATACACATAGGCACTAACGCCCTAACACAAGACAGACAGGATGCACTCCTATAGGAGACACAGAAACACACACGCACACACTGGGCCTAATACACGTAAAGCACACAAGCGCGTTAGCAATTATTCAATTATCTATACCACATCGTCCTCTATTGTGAGGTGCTGTATAAATAAACAATACTTGCTTACATACTTACTTACGTACTTACTAGTTTTAAGTATAGTACTGTATGTAATGTAATATCTTCGGGGTTCCATTCTCTGACTGAGATTGAGGTGGCTGGGGAGCGGGTCTGGGGTCTTTATATATTGTATAGTTTTTTACTCATTTTGTATGTTTTTAATGACGTTGTAGTGTGAAGCACTTTGTGTTACATGAATTTGTATGAAAAGTGCTATATAAATAAAGATTGATTGATTGATATGTGCTGCAGGTTTTGCATGCTAAAGTGTGTGTGTGTGCATGTGTGTGTGTGTGTGTGTCTACCATCTCCATCTACTATTTTTAATCTACACCATGCCTCACAGTAGAGCACTATATTAAAACATGGTACATTCTATGGGAAATACATAACCAGCTTTTAAATATTAATTATTTATTATTAGATGTGAAACCAAATGGAAGCGGTATAGTTAAATGTGTGTTTTATGCCCATTTTATTTTTGTTCTGTTGAAAGGAACAAGTTGCTGTGCAGCTATTGAGAGAAAAGAAACAGTCACCTTTTAAAACGATGTCCTGGTGGATCCCCCACTGTTTACTCAACGATTCAATGTGCTGGAAATAAGCAGAATTAGTGAGCGATGCTAAACGCATAGACAAGCAGGAATGCTGGCTCTGTGGGTGAAATCTGAACACCTCTTAGGGATAGGTGCACGTCTCATGCACACAGGAATTTATATGTAGGACTGTCTGTCACGAATAACCTAATTACAGAATTGAACCTGCACTTAGAGGTAAAGTCAGCTATTGCAAGCTAATTGTAAGCTAATACACATTCAGTCAAATTCAAGAAATATCTCATCGCATTACGCTAGTTAACCGTTCTCTGTGCGTGTTGAAAAAAATATCTGGTACTTCTACACAGCCGTTCACATCAACAAAGCCGTAGCACTACGCTCTGCTTCACAATGCATTTCAATGTGTGAGGCTCCGCCGCAGAGGACCGTGCAGCAATACTGTTTTGATTTGAGCTCAAAGTTAGTTAGACCCTGCCTTTAATGTCTAGTGGCCTTAAATGTGCACTAACAAGAGCGCATATTAATATATTAGCCAGAATCACAACTTGACACCATGTTTGGGATTAGGAAACTCTTGACATGTGTGTGTGTGTGTGTGTGTGTGTGTGTGTGTGCGTGCGTGTGCGTGTGCGCTAGAGAGTGAGAGAGAGAAGTCATAAAAATTCAGGTTAAGAGATTTGACGATTGATCTCAGACTCAACATTACACCTACTCACATTAAGCAGAACAAACACACACACACACACACACCCCCGAGGATACAATCCAAATTCCGTGAGTCGTTGGCCTTTATCCCCCAATGAGGCGTTCCATGGATCAGTGAACCCATCAGTCTGGACTCTCCTCCTCTTTGCTCAAATCTCAGCAATTATATTTGATGTGTAACATCAATAATCTAATTTATTTTCCCCAGAAACACACATACACACACACACGCACTCCGGTTCTCCTATCTGCAGGAATTGTGAGCCAAGCGGCACTCGATAAAAAACAATTTTTTGCACCATTGATCCCGCGGCCCGTGTTCCCTTCTACCGCCACACTGCTCTCCTCCTCTGTGTGAACATGGTTTTTTTGAGGAATTGTGTTTGTAAATGATGGCTGTGTATTTTAAAGAGCAGCGGGGTAGCTGTTTGGAGAAGGCAGGGGAGAAGGGGGGGGGTTAGCATGTTGATTCATACTGAGATTAAATGACACACCTGGGGAAGGAACAGTCCTGTCACACACACACAATAGTGCATGCATATAATAATAAACTTTATTTATAGCATTTTTAATGCATATGCACTGTGCATGTGTGTCTGCACTATACGAACACCAGCTTGATGCATATGCACTGTGCACGTGTGTGCAGTGCACTATACGAACACCAGCTTGATGCGTATGCGCTGTGCACGTGTGTGTGCACTATACGAACACCAGCTTGATACATATTATGCACTGTGCATGTGTGTGTGTGCACTATACGAACACCAGCTTGATACATATTATGCACTGTGCACGTGTGTGCGTCACTGCTCGCATCTGTTGCTCCGTCCTGGCCTAAATGAAAAAAGTTAATAGCAGGCCAGAATGTCGATTTTGTTTTGTTTTGTTTTAGGGCTCACGTTAATTTATGTGCAAATAAACTGAGCTTTGACATACAGTATATTTCAGATATGTTGAGGTTTTCCGTTGCTAACTGCTAAACGGTAAATGCCAGCACAGGTTGTGCATGTTGACTCTTTTGGTCTGTTAACAGCCAAAGCTGTAATATTAAAGCCGACGAACATATCGTCGCTCTTACTAAGGTAAGTTGCTATGGAAACATCACAGGGGTTCAAAATTTGATGGGTGACGTGTTTTATATTCGCTGGAGCGATTGCTTCCATGTAGCAAAATGCCTTTTTGCTATGTCTTATTCAGTGAGAATCTGTGTTCTTGAATAAACAAGGAAGTTTGCCACTCATGACTTATTAATCATAGACCGTGGTTTAAAGGCGGCATTCATTTTTCTCATGGGGAGAATATAATTAATAATATTATTGGGCACCAGGTCTTAACATTTGTATCTCACACACACACACACACATTGTTCTCTTTGGACTGACACACACACACACGTGGGGACTGTATTTAGATATTGTGGACACTGAATAGAGTGAAGTTACACAGCAGCAGCGGGCGATGGTTTCAGCTCTCTCCATTGCAGTCCAACAGATCGATACAGCTAAATTCATGCAGCGCCTCACTCTCTAATCTTTCCTCCTCCCCCTCTCCACCGGCACTGTTTTTTGTTGTGCTATTACAATGCTAGTTACCATGTTTATGGTAACTTTTCACAGGCCTGCCATGCCCCCCATACTCAACTAGAGGGCTAACGCAGCTAAGCTAATTTATCTATCGCTAATTTGTCTAGGCTTATATGCCCACACGGGCACCTTAGCGCAGCACAATGACCCTGTCTGTCACTTCCTCGTTTCTCCCAGGGTCCCCCCCACCCACCCCGAAGCCCCCGACTTCCTCCCGCGGCTAGCTAGCATTAGCGCTCGTCGTGCTGCGCGACGCAGTGGCAGCTAGCCTGCTAATGAGTTACCTGATGCTATGGCTTTTTAATTAGCGCCACGGAGCTAAGTATCCCTCGTGGACCCTTCGCAAGCCCCCTCTCGCTCCATCCATCACCCATTTCTTTTGTTTGCTTTTCATTTACATACGTGCGCCACCAAGGGGGGGGGGGGGGGGGGGGGGGGGGGGGGGGGGGGGGGGGGGGCGGGGGGGGGGGGGGGGGGGGGGGGGGGGGGGG
>JAODUH010040955.1:0-20667 GCA_027564835.1 Typhlichthys subterraneus | reverse complement strand
TCGCAGTCTTTGCAGTAAAGATAATTTAGTTAACCTTATGCACGTCTGGAGTGGTATTTTCATCCAAATGTGCAACAAATGCATGTATGTATGTGTGTATATGTACAGTATGTATGTGTGTAATGCATGTACAGTATGTATGTGCTGTATATGTACAGTATGTATGTAATGCATGTACAGTATGTATGTGCTGTATACGTACAGTATGTATGTAATGCATGTATGCATGCATGCAGCCTGAGTTCTTGGTAAAATGCCATGGGCTACATTGAAACTCATAATGTGGGCCACCCAGTGTTGGCCTTGAAGTCCTTCATAGAAAGCCTTCATAGCAGTGGAACGAGCTTAGAGGCCTCAGGTTAATCTCAGCAGACAGAGGAAACTTATTGAAGAGCTTCAAATAATCACCATCCATCATTTTTCCCCAAGACAAAGAAAAAAGGAAGTTATTGCCTTCTTAATTTGTATTTTCTGGATTGACATATCTATTTATCTAGTGTTCAAAATGTCTTCACTTTCATTAGAATGTAGTTACCGTACATTTATCATCAGTATGAATATGCAGTAGTGTATCTGTTAGACCTATGTGAGTAATATTGAATATCATGCTTGTACCGTTTTGTGCAAAGATTACTATTTATTTGACTTGCCGTGATTTTCTGACCTTCGAGTTAAAAGATCACACATTCCGATCATATATTCAGCTGCGTCCCTGAAATATTCAGGTGAGAGATAAATTCTCGATGTGGAAGATTATTTAAAGGAATATTTTTCCATTCTCCCTGTTCCTCCCTATATCAATTGAGTCATGGACATACTATTTTTTTACCTACTGGATATCATTATTTAATGGGTGAGCCTTTTGAACAATTTTGTTCATGTTGTAAATGTGTAAAATATCTGCCAAGTGACCTTGGCATTTCATAGAATTCAGCTTGCAGTCATATAAACTGAATGATTTATTCACAATCTTTACCAAAAAACAAAATGCATTTTATTTTGATGATGCTGTAATTTCACAATAGAAAAATTATGAACCTCAACATGCAACTTGAAGCTGCATTAGGATACAGAGACTCTTATCTCCAACTCGTTGTAATTAAACATTTAATATCCTACCATAAACAAGCAATCCCTTGCAGCTATCCTCAACTTCAGAGATTATTATCTGAACATACAAGAAGATATAATGTGCATCACACTGTAGACTAAACCGTTGCCACGGTGCCATATCTCCTGCCCCGGTGATAAAGGGGGTTTGGTGTGTGCAGACTCAAGGGATGGGGAGCAGACCTGGTCATTACTGGGGTCCCGGTCACATCCTCAAGTGGCATCCATCAATAATACTTTGAACTGGCCATTACACCACTCATGCCGTGTGTGAGCTCCTGTTTGCCTGGACACACCCGTGTAGAAAACAGTCGGGTCAATCAGCGATCAGCAAAGGTTTTTTCCTAAGATGACGCCATCAGAGTACGTCGTACGTCACGCGTTTCAGATTCCATCGGCACTTCGGCTGATTTTAAACATTCTGATTGGGTGAGATAAAAGTAGAGATCGTCCAATCGTATGTAAGGAAGTTTGATATTGGCACCGGCTTTAATGACAGACACATTTTAACTGACGGGTTCCAGACTGACTGTTGCTGCAAAATCAAACTAGCTTGCAAGATCATGAGGGAACTACGAGGCTACGCTGTTAATTAGGTCATTCATCCATTGACCCTGTTGTCTCTGTTGTGTCTCTGTTTTGTCCATATTGTCTCTGTTGTGTCCCTATTGTTTCTGTTGTGTCTCTGGTGTGTGTCTGTTGTGTCTTTGTTGTGTCTTTTGTGTCTCTGTTGTCTGTTGTGTCTCTGTTGTCTCTGTTGTGTGTCTGTTGAGTTTTCTGTTGTGTTTTCTGTTGTGTCTGTGTTGTGTCTGTTGTGTGTCTGTTGTGTGTCAGTTGTGTTTCTGTTCTATGCGGTTTGCCCCCCTTCCTTCTGCGTAATTGTATCTTGACATCGGCTGTCACTTATTCCAAAGCAACTCGCAATTATTACAAGTATTCCAAGGTGACACATTCACAAATCCAACTGCTGTCTGCATATGTCAAACTCTGAGGTGTTTGGTGTGTGTAGTGTCATCCCTTCTAATCGCCCACACACCTGTCGAATAGTAGGCTATGGCACGGATGTATTATAAGAACTGAAGTACACTTAAAAACGGCCTTACATTTCATGAAATACTCGCATCCGATAGAATAAGGACAGGGAATGGATTACTGGAGTTTCTTTTTATCACTTTCAAATTAAAGGTGTAGTGAGCAATTCTACAATGTCTACACTAGCTGTCCAATCTCTGTGTGTGTGTGTGCTGAAACTATTCCACTATCCCAGCCATGGCAATGTGTGTTCTAAGGGAAGGGAGATGTTTGTTTGTTTTCACATTGAGGGCATATATCAACAATATTTCCACAGCATTGCCTACATCACATTAAAAAAGAAGAAGAAGAATAATAAGAAGAAGAATTTACACAAATATTACCTAGTTAGTTTTTACCACTAGGTCACAAACCTACAGTAACCTAAATTATAACACACACAATAAGGCTTACAGCATAACCATTACTACATTACATCCAGGGATTAGATCGGCCATCCAAGACATCCCCTCCACACCCAAAACTTTCAGTATTTCTGGACGGATCTCTTTGCCACTGCGTAGATGTTTGACTATACCTCAGTGACTTCCACCAGGGTAATTGACGAGAATCCCCCATAGCTTCCAGCTCTGCCTCTACCATAGAGTCTGGCCCCTCCCCTTAGACCAGTTGAGTTATTTGGATTCAGGAGTTCCTCAAAGTATTCCTTCCACCGCCCAATTACCTCCTCAGTTGAGGTCAACAGTGTCCCATCCTTACTGTACACAGCTTGGATGGTTCCCCGCTTCCCCCTCCTGAGGTGGCGGATGGTTATCCAGAAATAAATTGGTACCGACCAAAAGTCCTTCTCCGTGTCTTCTCCAAGGTTACCGCCTCTTGAGGGACCTAAGATATTGAGACGACAGCTCTCTGCTGCAGCTTTAGCAATGGAAGCTTTGAACATTGCCCACTCAGGTTCAATGTCCCCATCCTATACAGTGATGCCAGAGAAGCTTTGCTTGAGGTGTGAGGTGAAGATTCCACAGACAGGGGCCTCATCCAGACTTTCCCAGTTCACTACACGTTTGGGCTTACCAGGTCTGTCCAGAGTCTTCCCCCACACCCAACTCACCACCAAATGGTGATCAGGTGACAGCTCTGCCCCTCTTTTCACTCGAGTGTTCAAAACATGCGGCCTCATATCAGATTATATGATCAGAAAATCGATCATCGTCCTTCGGCCTAGGGTGTTCTGGTAACTTGTACACTTATGAGCATCCTTATGTTCAAACATGGTGTTTGTTATAGACAGTCTCCAATCACCAATCTCCAGATATCTCCATCATTGCCCACGTGTGCATTGAAGTCTCCAAGTAGAACTATGGAGTCCCTACTAGAGCCCCATACAGGACTCCATTCAGGGTCACCAGGAATGCTGAATTCTCCAAACTGGTGTTTGGTGCATATGCACTGACAACAGTCATAGTTTTCCTCCACACAACCCGCAGGCGCACAAGTTCCGGCTCCTTCCCCCACAGCGAGGTGATGTTCCACGTCCCTCGAGCCAGCCTCTGGTCTGGTCCATCATGGTCCATGACCTTCGCTGCCACCCATATGCCAGCGCACCCGACCCCCACGGTTCCTCCCATGAGTGGTGGGCCCATAGGATGGAGACCACAGATGGTGCCACGTTGCTTGTTTGGGCTGTGCCCAGCTGAGCTCCGTGGAAAACCCAGCCACCAGGCCCTCACCAGCGAGCCCTCCCTCTGGGCCTGGCTCCAGACGGGGGGCCCCGGCTTCCGCAGGCAGGGCAGTCTCCTCTTTTATGATTATCCACGAAGGGTCTGTTGAACCATTCTTAGTCTGGCCCCTCCTCTGAGACCACTTTGCCTTGGGAGACACTACCAGGAGCATGACGCTCCAGACAACACAGCTCTTAGGATCATAGGAACACACAAACCTCTCCACCAAGATAAGGTGATGGTTCCTGGAGAGGACTGATTACATCGTTTTAAGTAAATCCCACACGCAAATTACTATAATGCATGGTTTTTACAAAAACAAATTCTTCATCTCGCTTCAGGGGCACCTAACATAGCATTACATACTGATAGGATATGCTGCTTTGCCTCATACAAGAACATGTATTCCGTTTGTACCGTCAGCACCCCCTATTGGTCTGCCACTGATCATTTAATGTCTCCAATTGCACTTATTAATTTGCTCAGGGAGAAGCACTGGGTAAAATGACAGCATGAAATATTATCAGCTAACCTCATAAACTGTGAAACTCACAATATGTGGCACAATAAGCCAACCCAGCTGTACGCAGTTCTTTCTTAACCCTGAGCAATACACAGGAGGTCTTGGGACACCTCGGAATCTAATAACAGCCCTGGGTTTTGACAGTGTTTGCTATTTTTCATTTGTCTTAATTTATATTTATTTCTGTCACTCCTCTTGGAACCAGAGCCTAAAATCCTTTTAGCGTGGCGTCTCACTTGGTGCTTTACGTCTTGACACCCCCCCGAAGAAGAAGAACATGGTGCCAATTTGGAAGGCACCTTAGCATTCAAAAACAAGACCTACATCAAAACAGAGTGTCAACCAATCCGCGGCGTGGCTCGAGGGCATGGCCTGGTGTTCTGACTCAAAGGTTTGTTTACATTACATTGTCACAAGTGTAATGCGTCTGAGAAGAGGCTTTTTGAGTCATTCTGCACGACAGGCTAGTTGGACATTTAATGTGTCAACTGCAAGACACTGTGAACATGACTTATAGTTTATTTATTTTGCTTTGCATTGTTCTTTGTTTAAAATAAAACGAATAAAAATGCTGTCTTAATCTGTGTTAGAACTTGCCTAGAGACCCACAGCATGTTGAATCATTACTTTTTCAAATGTAATCGAAAGCGGATGTTTCCGTATTTATTATATATAACACATTCATTTTTCTAATTTAAAAACCAAAACACCAAAGGTGTAATAAAGTAAAAAATAACACTCACTCACTCACATGCGCACACACACACACACAAGATAAAGAAATTTATTTTTCCCACTAAATATTTCTGTACTGTACTGTATAAAACCACAAAGGTCAATGGCAGAAATGAACTCATTTGGTGAGCAATGAGTGCACTGTTCCCATGCATTAGCCTTTAACCTGGTGATATTTGGAGCCACTGATGGCTGACAACAACACAGAGCCCAGCCACATTTCAATCTTTGCTGTAATCCGTTCAGTTTGCGACACATTTATTTTAGCTCTGCAAATCCACATATTGAATTTCACTTTGTGATGCTTGTCATATTCCTTGATCTCTGTGGTGCAGTGGCACGGCTAAACATTTCATTAAACTTCCAATTGTTTGGCTGCGTGTAAATATCCTCGTCTTTGGTCAGGCAAGTGAAGCATTCACTTGTCAGTGTGTTGTTTGTACAGTTAAGGGCAGATTTGGTGAGTTTGTCATTTCTGTATTAACTCTGTTCTTACAATGCCAGCATCACAACCGTTATTAATTTAGCAGTTTGATATATTCTCCTCGGAATGTGGAATTATTTTTCACGGCCTTTGAAGCCTTCGGAAATGAGTGCAATGCCAATAAGTAATTCTTGTGGATTCACAACCAGTTAGTAATTACTTTCATCTGCCTCCTGACTGAGTAGTAAACTTGTTCCGTCTCCTCCAGTCTGTCAGACGGCCCAAAGGCTAGATATGTGTAGAAGAAGCACACATCATTATGCTCCCTTCCTGGTTAAATACCGGAAAACAGCCATCAATGCATGATCAAAGATGTACTCCTCCCCCAAAACAACTAGTTCTCAGTGGAAAGAAAAATAATAATAAATGAAGGAACACATACATGAATAATAAAATGTGAATGTATCTATAAACAGGGCAGTGGGGTGTATATGGATAATTACATAGAGGCATAATAACCCAAAAGTGAAATTGAAAAAATAATTAAAATCCATATTCATTAGTTTAAAGAGAGTAGAGCAACATTGCTTTGCTCTCATCTGTGGCATCAAACAGAAAATACCATTACCAACTGTTTTATTTTCAAATTATAGCCTTTAAAGGCTCGGAAAGGGGATACCAATCACTTTGTGTAATTTGTATTAACACATTTAAAATTAAACGCTAATGCCAAACAAACAAAACAGTAAAATAACAGCAAAGGTGTTGGATGGTTATTCATAACCAAGAGCTCACATTTCAAAAAACGACCCAACAAAAGCCATGTTATTACTGTAATAGAAGAGAGTTATGTTGATATCCTTAATTTGCCAGAGGTACATTAACACATGGTGTAAGAAGTCTTTACAAGCTAGTATGCAAGCTTTATCCATTTAGCAAAACTCACAAATGCACTTACGTTGACCTTATAGTGCTACTGAATAATTCATGTTTTGTTAATACCATACTGTTAGTATGTTGTTGTACTTGTTGTTGCTTCATATACCAAATAAATGGCGTTAGCGTCATTGGGGCAGGATATTCCAGTGATGTTCGACAGCCTGGTGTAGCCAGACCCAGGTTGGTGAATATGGTCTGGACACGCTGGACACACAATGTTCCCATGGACAATGTAACTGTAAAGACATCGTAGGCATATTTGGAGAATTACAGCCAGAATCACCCAGCACCCCACATATAATCAGACACTTGTATATCATTCACAATCACCCCTGCTAGACATAAAATACATGCGTTGTGCACATCCATGATACACATACAGTACATTGATTCAGTATGATCTTTCGCCAAAAGCCTATACAAAATGGCTTGCCCACGCTTAAGGTCGATATATGCTTTTGGGTTTGCGTTGAGCTTACACCATTCCTTCGTTGTTGTATACGGCGTATCTTACGCCATCGCTTATGCCGTTAGCTACGGCGTAGCTTATGCCATGTCTACACAACCTACGCTATCGCTTATGCCGTTAGCTACGGCGTAGCTTATGCCATGTCTACACAACCTACGCTATCGCTTATGCCGTTAGCTACGGCGTAGCTTACGCCATGTCTACACAACCTACGCTATCGCTTATGCCGTTAGCTACGGCGTAGCTTACGCCGTTGTGAGCATACTTATGCTTGTGCGCTAGTTTGTCGTATGCGCGGACCTGTGCGCGTTGACTACGCATGCAAAGCCCCACAACACAATACGGAAGTGCCATGTCTTGTTTGTGCTCCTGAATTAGAACACAAAAGCATGTAAAAACATTCCTTCTCAGCAAATCTCTTAGTTACACCAAACTATTTGTACTGACACACAAAACAGCATTGACATGTAGCCATTTTCTTTGTGTTCCCATTTAGAGAGCATTACATTTACAGAGGCTGTGTAGAAACACCTGTTTATCGTTTAGCGTGCACACAGAATGGGAAGCCAACAGACCACGAGGAGATATTCGCTGAATTTGGAAAAAGTGTATTATCTTAAAATCACTGACACTACCTTTAATTCCCTAGAGTTGCCTACTGCATGTTTTAACACCATGTTGGCATGTATAGAAGTTGCCTAGCAGGTTTTAACAACATGTTGGCATGTATAGAAGTTGCCTAGCAGGTTTTAACATGTTGGCATGTAGTAAAGTTGCCTAGCAGGTTTTAAAAACATGTTGGTATGAATTAAAGTTGCCTAGCAGGTTTTAACATGTTGGTATGTAATAAAGTTGCCTAGCAGGTTTTAACAACATGTTGGCATGTAATAAAGTTGCCTAGCAGGTTTTAACAACATGTTGGTATGTAATAAAGTTGCCTAGCAGGATTTAACACCATGTTGGCATGTAATAAAGTTGCCTAGCAGGTTTTAACAACATGTTTGTATGTAATAAAGTTGCCTAGCAGGTTTTAACACCATGTTGGCATGTAATAAAGTTGCCTAGCAGGTTTTAACAACATGTTGGTATGTAATAAAGTTGCCTAGCAGGTTTTAACAACATGTTGGCATGTAATAAAGTTGCCTAGCAGGTTTTAACATGTTGGTATGTGATAAAGTTGCCTAGCAGGTTTTAACACCATTGGTATGTAATAAAGTTGCCTAGCAGGATTTAACACCATGTTGGCATGTAATAGTCTGGATTTCTTCTTCTTTTGTGTGTTTTTAACAGTACAGCGGTGCTGTATGTAGCAGTCTGACTACAGCAGGGCGTTTGCCACAGGAGATGTCTCCAGTGTTTGCTGACTGAGCAGTAAGTGCAGCAAGCTGAACAGCAGGGCACACACGTTGTTGGCTCCAGCTCGCTCTGCTACCAGGTAGGTAGCCCGTTGTCGGCCGCTACAGCCAGTTGCCTGCAGGCGAGAGTCATTTGTCAGCCAGCCTGTTGTGCCGTGCCCACCACGGTGTCAAATAATCACACCGGCACTGGCCCTGCAAATACCTACCTGACGCAGAGACGCATGGCCTGCAAATATCCAGGTTGTGAGATGCCTGCCCTGTGTTGAACACTCGCAGCATAAATCTACTGTAGGCCTACAGTAGATTTATTTCACTTCATCCCTTTATGCATTTCTCTGGTTGTTGCTGGGGCTGTTTTTGTTTTGTTTTTGTTCCATGCTTTTGTCCAACCCATGTTTTCTTACGGGAGTGACCATCTAATTGTGACATTTGCAATATGGATTTTATTTTCCTTCCAGTCAATTACTACAAATCGTTTTGGGAGATAATTATCACAAGTCCCACATGTGCGCAAGCCCTTTGATTTGTTTTCAAAGCCAGCATTGTTAAAACAGACACAGCCTATATTGTCTACATTTCCCTTTCTCTTGTGCCAAGCCACAAGCCCCTTTGGCTGTTCACATGTCCGTGTCCAGCAGACAGTGTGTCCACAGCGTTTCTAAAGATGTTTGATGGATTCTCCAACTGTCTGATGTAGCTGTGGCCTCTAACATCTAAACACATGTTAGGTTCACCCTCCAGCCAGTGCCATCTGACCAATGACAATGGCTCCAATCTGGAGTTGATCCCCGGGCGCTGCACAGCGGCTGCCCACTGTGGCTGCCCATGGATGGGTTAAATGCAGAGGATGAATCTCACCACATGTATCTGACAATAAAAGCACCTTTACCTATACAATACCTGCCTGCTGCTCTGCACAGAGTTGCTGGCGCAGAGCCAGTCAAAACACAATAAGACAGAATGAAGCCATCCTGTCTTCACCCCCCCCTTGGTGAGAATGTTAACAAAAGACCTTGTGTGCTGTGTACAATAGCGTGGCGTGATGACCCTGGTGCAAGGTTTCCTTACGGGCCCTTCCATCACCTCAAATCAGCAAACTTAACGTTGTAAGACCCGAGGAGATAAATATCCAACGTCACGTAGCTCTCCAATATACACATTTACAAATCTATATCAATGGCAAGACAGTATAACTTGAGACCCATATGCACTAGACTATGTCACCTCTCATGCACGATCACTTACCCCGGCTCCAGTCGAGTAAAAATATAATTGCCAAATAAATAGGCTAACCACAATGATTATAAACACAAGATTAATACATTTTAAGGAAAAGTCTGCAGTAATGCAGACCTATGCAGTCGCTTTGCAAACTTTCAGCACCATGAACAACACATGCTTTGGAACACATATACGTATTTGACTGTATGCTATAAATATCATTCAACTCACCTATTTGAAGGGTTTTTGTGTTTATATTGAAACAGCATCTTATAAAATATTCATAATCTAAAAGCGATAAAGCCAACAATTATTCCAAGCACTACATTGGATAGCTAGAGGAGGATTTGCGCTAGGCACAATATATTCAGCCTCTGCTCCTGGAAGCGTTCCCATGAGCATTGCAACATCTTATGAACATATAATACTATTACTGCAAATAAAGTGTAAAGAGATGTAAGAAAATTGATACGTTTCCAGAGAAATGTAGCCTAATTTAAATAATGATCTAATATACTCACTTACTGAAATACTAAGGTCAGGCACCATATTAGCTTAGCATTGTGAAACATCGCTATATAAATGCAGGTGAAGCCACTGTTGCAATAATATACTGGTTCGTGAAAGCGGTGTAATAGAAACAGAAACTGTTAAAAACCATCACGGGCCGCGGTGCAACCGCACCCCTACACCTCCTGAACCCCCTATACAGTAGCTACGTGCATGGCTGCGTTGCTGTGGCCAAACAAAATGTGTACTTTCCTTGGAAGGACCACTTTCTCTAACCTGACACGCCAGATATCTGTCTGTTAGACACGTCCATCTGGGAAGCCGTCCATTGAAACTGTTTCAAGAGAGCAGGCGCTTTCAAACAAATACTTTGCATGTGATTGGACGAACCTGTGAACCAGCAGTCTGTTGTTATTGGAAAAGCTGGTAGAAGAGTAAAAACATATTTTCCATTGAGTAAAGCCTTTGCTCTTCTGATGCATTCTAATAAAACCGATGCTATATTGTCTTATAACATCGGTTTTCAACTCCTAGAGTTTTCAACAGCACCATTCATTTAATATGGTAAGCGAAATTAACATAAGAAATGCCTCTTTACTTAACTTTTGCTCTTGTATCGCCCTGTGTAAGCACGTCAGGCACTATCAGGAAGTGTGCTAGTAGATTTGCATTGGCTGTGTTAGCATTGTCACATGTCTCTGTCCCACAAGTCTTCATATGTAATGCTAGTGAGTTTTTTTCTTCACTAATTTCAGGAGTAACCATAACTTACTTATTTAACAGATTTTCAAGACTCGCAAACAGACAGACTTGTGTGAGTTTAAAGTCCGATTTGGTCATTGAGTTATGTAGTTGGTCAGTGTGCATGTCAATCAAAATACCTCTCCAGGTCTTAACCCAGTTAGCCAGCGCTTTGTTCCAGGCTGCGAGACTACCCCTCCCACCACCCACCGGTTTGTTCCAGGCTGCGAGACTACCCCCCCCACCCCCCACCGGCTGCATACAAGAGCTTTGTATAGTCCCCACACTGGCATACTGTTATATCCTCTCTCTGTTCCATGACTCACTACTGGTACTAAATGCTAAATGGAGCACATTTAGAACTTGTCCAGCCTTCCGGCCACACAAAGCCGTGTACAGTATTGCCTCACATTCACTCTGATGGTGATGACTGTCGCGCAAGGAGCAATCTGACCACCGGGAGCAGTGTAGAGTTAGAGGTCTTGCTTAGGGACACCTCGACACTTGGTGAGGAGTTAGCGGGGTTCGAACCAGCCACTTCTGGTACTGTATCTTAAGTCGTGTTTGGATGATTATATGGTACTGTAGGGTCGCAACACTTGGTAGACGATGTAGTCTGCCGCTGTTGTCGTAGCTGGGAAAGTGGAGATGTACAGTGTCACATCCTGCAGTCCGCCTCCCCTGCATTCCCTTCCTGTGTCGTGCTTTTGGGTCCACCCTGCCTGTACAACACCTGACATACAGTGACCACGACCTGTGACCAGTTCTTTGAAGGTCTCCCAGTTGGTTCAACTGGGAGGCACCAGCAAAGAACCAGCATTGCGTCCAAACGTGTGTATGCAGATGTGTTGTCGTGTTGCGCCGTCTGCTCTTAGGAAGAGCAGCTGTACAATAACAACAATGGCAAGCCGTTACTTCACCTTAAAAGCACCACGTGCAGCTTTACAGATGTATAACGGTGAGACTGGTGCCTGAGATGCCCTGTCAGCCAGAACATCCAGACTGCATTCTGATTAGGCAACCAGACAAGCTTCCACAAGTGTACTCAGGATGTGTGGAGAGGCAGGAAAGTCCTCAGTGTTTGTACAGAAGGAGTCTGATTAGTAACATGATGATTAGCATGGTTATTACCATGATTTTTTTTCTCTTTTGGAGTTTGTTTTCTCCCAACCAGGAACATTTATTGAGCATCCAATCAGGGTGTAAACAAAGTTAGTTGTTTATAGCCTCAACTCCTCAAAAAAACAAAAAAAAACATTTAGTCCAAGAAGAAAGCTTACAAATACTTTTGTGCTGACATAAGATATAAAGTGATTTGTGCATGCATTTAGTTACATCATTGCAAAATGAATAATGTTGCTGTTAAACTAGTTATTACCTTGGCGCAAACGGGTGGGTGGGCGGGTGGGCGGAGGAGGAAGTTGAACCTGGCAATTATGACTCAGCAAATTGAAAAACATTAAAGTCTAACCTCTGCACAAAACTTGCCTCCTCTGCCCCCTTCCTTGTGAAGGCCATGTCACAATTATCTGCATGAAGAGTCAGTCGCCTCTGGAATGACAGTCAATCTCTGATGTACTGGGATCAACACCTTCTCCACCGAGCTTGATCGTGCCCCCGCAGTTCCTGTTAACCGGCAAATATGTCCTTATCGTGTCGCTTTCAATTAGCAGAAACGCCAGGCATCTATTTAAGTGCTGGTGACATCAAATCACAGTTACAGCCGGCGTGGCGTTTGACAGATATGCAAAATGATTTCTTTCTCCTTTTATGTTTGAGTTCAAGACATAAAGTTTAGACATTTCACGTAGACTAACAGTAGACTATTGTGGTGTTTTCATGTTTCCTTTTTTTTAACACAACATTGTAATACGTTGTCACATTCAACATCTAGGAAATATCAAGTATTTCACATGCTGGTCGTAAACAGTTTTCCCGTGCTTAGGCCTACAGATGTTACAAAAAAAAGGAATTACGGAAACTACAGTATCATATTGTAATTAATTATCATTGTATAAAAAATAAATTATGTTGAATTCATTTTATCTAACCTAGTATAACCTACTGTATATTATACAGAAAGTTTTCTGCCATGGTCAGCATTTGATCTGCTAATCAATATTTAGAATAATTATGGCACTATGCACATTTGGTAAGGGATGTGAAACATTATGCTGGCAATATTATAATAAGTATGAAATATCTCACACTCACCCACTTAGCAATATTACCGCCACACACAGTTTGAGCTGGGAAAAAGACATGTGATAGACATAGAGGAATTAGGTGTTATAACATTGTTCTCCACCATGATAAAGTGCTTTAAAACACCACAGTCTGAATCATTCATGACCGATTGCTCGCAGAACTCATTTAAATATGCAGACAGCAAGGAAACACTGAAATACAAACTGAAATCAGATCAGGAAACGTGTCTCTGGTCCGCTGCTTAACAAGTATATTATACACCCTACACACATCTATCGTCTTTTATCTTTAACCCTATACATCGCTAAAGCCCCCCCCCGCCAGCATACAATTCCTCCTTCCAAACCTCTGAATTGAAGAAAGCGCACACATATTTTCAGAGAAAGTTGGCAGTATGACATGCACACATGCAAAGTTTGTGGGTTATTTTAAGGGTAGTGGTTGGGGAAACAAATTACAGAGCAGTGCTCCAAGAACAAGCAGGATCTATCCGGTTTACAGGATACGGCAGACAACATGCCATTAGATGTAATGAGCTAACAAGCCTTTGTGTGTGTGGACCTCAACTGAAAGGTTTTAAATACGTCTGTGGCTGATGCACCCGGCCCCGGCTATCATCTGGACAGAAGCCAAAGCAGGACACGAGCACAAGTTCGGACCGGATATGCAAATATGAAAGGTTAGCACGGGAATGGGGGGGATGGAACCAATGCTAACAACAGCGGTGCAGACTCTACTATGGCCACGCTACAGTTAATAATGACACTGCTCCATTACACACACACGCACACACACACTGACACGCACGCACACACACAGATGCACGGACACACACACATACACAGGCACGCACAAACGCACATGCACACACACACACACACACTGACACGCACGCACACACACGGATGCACGGACACGCACATACACAGGCACGCACAAATCCACATGCACACACACACACACACTGACACGCACGCACACACACGGATGCACGGACATACACAGGCACGCACAAACGCACATGCACATACACACACACACACACTGACACGCACGCACACATACGGATGCATGGATACTCATGGGCACACGTACACACGCACACACAGGCACGCACAAACGCACATGCACACACACACACACACACACACAGGGCTCGACTGGTAATGTTGCAAACCGGGCAAACGACCAATGGGCCTTCGCTCCATTTTTTTCGATATCATTTTAATAAAATAAAACAATATGGGCCAACGACCGGCCCGTATACAAGGGACAGCGGCCCACTGGGTCATTCCTTATACTGACACTAGCTTGGCCCAATCAGGTCACTGTCTTTTACTAGGCCCCACCCCTCCCGACCTGTGTCTCTCATGTCAGACTCCAGAAATCTGATGAGGGCGTCAAAATGTAATTTTGCGGACCAATAAAAATACAGTATCAATAAGCATACTAATAAGCATACTAATAAGCATATCAATAGGCTTATCAATAGGCGGTCACCGCCAAAATGTGCAGATACTGTATAACATGTTTGCAGCGGGGGCTGCAGTATCTAAATATGCAGTATGGCTACCTGAAACAGGTGAAAAGCACGAACACACACACGTGTGCACGCACACACTGGACTCTCCACCCACCATTACATAAGGGGCTTTGTAAATGACTGCCCCTCAGTGAAACAGCACATCACACTGTTTGTACAAATCGCCTCCGACGGTCCCCACACTGCATCTTCCCTCCAGCCTGCTGCCTGAGGTTGACGTGCACATGATTTCTCTGCCTCTGACACACGCACGCACACACACACGCACGCACACACACGTGCGTGTCACTTTGAGCTGTCCTCAGCTGTCTCTCGGGGCTCTGATGTCGGCTAGTGACTGAGGCAGAGCCATGTCAATGGCGGAGACAGCCGTCTTAAGTGAAGCTGTCGCTCAGCGACTGCGTGTCAACTAATCCACTTCACTCGCGCTCACTTGAGCAAATGTGTGATTTCCCAAAAAGAAGGACTTGATGTCACGGCTTCCTTCATAACAAGAACATTCAAGTTTGGATCTTCCCCTTCCCCCAAAAACACCCTCTCTTTGGTTGTCAGTGAAGTACAAAAACCCTCAAGATACACCTCGATATGCAACTTTATTTATTTATTCATTTATTCATTCTTTTTTCTTTTTTTTAAAGCAGACTGGCTACAGAAGTATCTGTACCAGTGGTGTGGTTAATGGCTGTAAAGCAATTAACACATAACCTATTTGTGTCAATGTGCTAAGGCGTTTCATTTCACCTCCATTGCAGTTTTTTTTTTTATGTTATTATTATTATATTTTTTATTTGCAACATGTCAAATTGGGAACTGTCAAAACAAATGCTTATTTTTGAATGCGGAAGTAAAACGTTTTATAAATACAGTGTAGGGTATTACTGTAATTATTATAGACACCATTATATCAGAACTATTGTCAGAACTTTCATTAATGGACATAAGATATAGCTATGAAAACAATATTATTTGTATGCAAATATTCATGATTGTTGCTTCAAATGTAATTAAATATACATTGTAATTGTGCTTACAGTTAAATTATTCATGTGTGAGCTATTTCGAAACCATTCAAATTAGGTCTAAGGCTAATATCCCGCACAACCAAACTTCACTGCCTGCTAAATCATCTTTGACTAATATACATAAACCTACACTATATATATATATATACTAAATATAACTATATAATGCTTTAATGAGACACTGGTAAACAAAGTAAACAGAGGCAGTGAGAAAAGTCGAACCCTATGAAAATAATGAATGAGCTTAATGAGCAGTTAATGTGGCTAGTTTAATCATCGCCATATTGACCTATGGTCAAACCCATCTATATATAAAACGTTTTTTGAATATATAGTAATGAGGGGTTTAAACTCATTAACAAAAATGTAATGAAGAACTGGTCAAATATGACAATCTTGTTTAACACCTTGTGCGCCTATAGGCCTATTGGCCAGACGTTATTAGCAGTATGGGAATTGAATTCCATTCCAGTTTTTTATCCTCAAATTTATAACAGCAAGCAGGCCTGAAGCAAAACTGACCACTGCCTGCACTGTAACTTCACATGTAGGCCTACATTACATGTGAATATTAACAGCAACAGTCTCAGAATTCATTAGCATTTGCAGTACAGCCAGATATACGTACAGCTCGGCATCTGCAACTGCAGTCTTACACTACAAAAAAATCTAAATCTTACCAAGTATATTTGTCTAATTTCTAGTAAAAATATCTAACTACACTTAATATAAGACACAATTACCTAAGAACTCTAAAATGGATTGCTTTTATCTTTTTAGTCTTCTATCCAATTATAATGTCTTATTTCAGGAAATCTTACAAGCAAATGTTCATGTTTTTTTTGCAGTGTATAGGATGGTTCTGAAATCTTCCATTGAAATCTGAATATCTTCTGAGCCATCTGAAATCTTCCATTGACTTGTCGACCAGCATTGTCAGTGTGGCATTGCTGACAGACAATGGCCAGAGAATGGATGTTTTGGTTACAGTTTCAATTTAATGTCTTAAATGTAAATAATCATTTTAGTTTGTGGTACATATCCAACACTCTACTTCCAGTTCTTTTCAGATATTTCCCTATAGCTGGACTACAGCAGCCACGGTAATACAGACTCATTTATTTTTCATGTATTGCATTTGTTGACTTAGATTAGGTTTTTTTTTTTTTAATATTGCTTTTGGGCTAAGAGTATATCTTTCGAGTAGATTTAACAAACACACTCACAATATAAGATGAATAAAATAATCAAATGAATATGTAGATCTTGTCTTAGTCATTCTCTGACCACAAACTGGAATGCAAATGATCAATAATTGCTAAGAATATAATGGGCTGTCTACATAAAAAAAGCTGGTGTAAATGTGAGAGGCTAATGAGCGCTTGGGTTTCATCAACACTGCTTCGGAGCTCTACGTCATTGACTGATTGAGGCTCGACTTACATTGCGACACATTAATTTTTAAAAAGTATGTTGACCTGAACCTAGATGAGATGGAGAAAATTTATTTTTCGCATTTGTTGTTATCAATTTAATTAAGTTGAGTCAGTATTGTGCAACTGGGTATGTCATAATCTGTCGATTTCAGAGCGTTGATTAAAACCAAAGTATAAGTATCATTATAGTCAGGATGCAAATGCCGACATAGGAATTGATACTGCATCAATAACGGCCACATGAAACTTCCTGCTAAATATCTTGACTGTAGGGCTGCATTGCTTGTTTGCGTGTATCTAAAGTGTAAAGTTGGATTGTTTGGTACATGAGCATCGAAAATGGCAGGTCCGAGATAAGGAGACAATTTACACAGCCATAAAATATGATCTCATGGCTGCATCCTCTCGACACCTGGATTGAAATGATAACCACGAATGCTAATCCCATAGGGATAGGACATCTTTCCCTATTCACCATATACTGTAGCCTAAGGTCAAAACTAGATATCTTGTAATTGCTATCTCTGTGACATTTGACTTAGGTAACTGTTAAGAGTATTTGTTGATTTCCAATCTCTTACTAGTAAATTAGATTAAGAGAACATGCATTTTAAATACACTGTTGTGACTGATAGACATACCTCTGTGTGAGAACTCCATCTGTTTTTACCTTTGATCTACTACCCCTGTTGTCTTGTATTGTAACCCCTCACATCTTAATGGATTACCACTGTAAACATGTTTTATCAGTGTAAATTGCCACCTCTGTATTACCACTTCAAAATGTTTCTCGCCACCTCCCTTTTGTACAAATGTCTGTAAATGTCTATACTCAAGTCTGAAGCTTTGTACATAGCATGCTAGAATGTGCTTTGTCCTTGGCGAAGCTTTCATTCAATATATTCAATTAAGGCGACATTGAATAACAAAGACAACTCCTTTTGTCTGACAATAACTTCGGTGCTGATTATAGCATATTAGCCAGTGGGTTCAGTGCAGTCTGATGTCTGCAAGGTTTAGAATATCCTAAAATGTCTTAATGGCATTACAGTACCACTTTATAGTATGTTTTGTTTTGAGTGAAACAGCCCATTTATAAAAGTGTGCAGTTGTGTTAAGCCACTTAATATATTTATGCAACAAAGGTAATAAACTGAAATAGAAAACCATGATTTGCATGGACACTATTAAGTTGTCATATGTGTGACAGTGGTAAACAAGGGGTGGATTTGATTTTGATTTGATTGCCCATAACCACTCAAACATTCTAACATTCACTGAGAAGTATTGTACGCCTGAGCACTTGGTAAAACATTGTCGATATAAAATGTAATATTCCAGCCGAGTACAGTATATTTTCATCTTCACAATATTCCCCTGTTCAGACTCAAGATGCATAACAGCTCAACTTACTGTAAATCACCCACAGTAGTGCCTGCCAGGTCAAACCGCTCCTTGGGTGGTTCGTCGTCATCTGTAAGCCCTCCAAATGAAAACACACACAGCTGAAATATTGAAGAGGCTGGTCTTAGAAGCTCATTAACAAATGGTGTAGTTGAACATTTAATCAAAGACTCCATCTGTTCTGCTAAATCCCTCTTGTGCTGCTTTGAAAGTAAATGGGTAAAGAGTGAAATTAAGAAGAACCGTGCCAGTCTTGGAAGGTCTTGCCATAGGCTATTTAAACCCAGAGGCCATGCGATAGCTATCTGGCCATAGGCCGTGATAATTGATGCCTGTTGTGATCAGGAACTGGCGTGATGGCCTCCTGTAAAGGAACCTTCTGATCCTGCTAGATCAATAGAAAGCTTTATCTTTCAAGGCATGTGACCTTTAACCTATTGGCGCTCCCTTACGAACCAGACATTACCAGATCAGATTCTGTTTTGTTTCCTTAATGAAATATGGTTTCACAAAGAGGATAAACAGCGTACTCAAAGGTCACACCTTGACCACAAGAGAAACATGTAACAATATATCTGTCCCAGCTGTCTGTCTGTCTGTCGACCTGTTTGAGAGAATTGTTTGTGCTTCTGAGCAAACCATTCTGTTGGTATGGGTCTCACTAAATCGTTGTGCTCTTATAATTGTCCTCATTGACCACATGGCATCAATACTCATTTTATGAGCTGTAGTTATTATCTGAGCAATATAGAACACTGCAATGAATGGACCTGCAGTTTAATTCAGATGTTACTGCTACGAGGAAGGCATTAGCACGCCCCTATAATGCTAATCATGTGAAATTATGCAGATAACCTGCTCCTGACATATTTCATATAGTTAAGTGTAGCATCACCCCAGCTCTGAGCCTGACTCCACAATATAAAGTGTAGCTTCACCCCAGCTCTGAGCCTGACTCCACACTCTATGCACAACTGGAAAATGCTCAAATTTTCTCATTGAGCTGAGTGAAGGGAGAGGAACACCATTAACATTAATGTTAACATTTGAATTCGATGACTCACGAGTGGAAGAAAAGTACATGTGGAAACCAGCTAGGTCCTGGGGCGATTTCTAATGGATATGACCTACTGTAGAGCCATTTTCTGACCATCCAGATTTTGATAAGAATGGGAATTCTGTGTAACATCACAGTACAGTACTCTTATTTAGTTCACTGCAAAAAAACACGAAATTTAGAGTGCAGTTACTCTGTAGGTTTATACTTTGTTTACGGCACACTAGGGTCAAACTGACTCTTCCTCGAGCCATGAATGACAAAATTAATTATAAAGTGAAATGAAAATCTGCAACAATAAACTTTTATTTGCAAAGAGGGTGCCTCGAGGTCCCTATAACATTGTGTCCATTTGGTAATGTCAACAGTATTGGCAAATGTTTCATGTTCGTTTCCTGTTGTTCTGCTGATTTATTGTGCTAAAATGACTCCTGAAGTGTCTTCACAATAAGGGTGCATTGTTGTTCTGGTATGTATGTTGATGCAATTCAGCCATTCACTCTGCTAATGGAAGTGGTGATGTGAAATTTTGGGCCCCAAGGTATTGTGATAGCTTTTGCTCAGAGTTCATTACAACTGGGGGATTTCAATACATACAAAACACACACTGCTTACAGTATATGGTCTGCATTGTTATACTACACAGAGAAAAGCCCTGCCTAAAATTAGAGCTTGAATGATAAAGGTACCAGAGTTACCTCTTTCCAAATACTTTTTCACCATGATTTCTTCCAATAAACAATGTCATTGATTAAAAAACCACAATCAAGTTTGGTGTTAATCTTTTGACCTGCGGTTTTTAATCATTCCTTTTATTCATTGATTTTTGAACACCAACGGAAAAAGGCTTGCTTCTCTAACAATCTTGGCAACATGGACCTTATATGCATGATCCCAGGAGAGGCCAGGATAGGGGGTGACTAACATACATCACGGAAGACAGGAAAACCGGGATCTATTTAAAGCAGGGTGATTTTTATATGTCTGAGTTTTATCAGGGGATGTCTTGAGCAATCCCTATATGGTTAGCTGCTATGATGCTTTGTTTCTGATGCTGAGGCTTTTTATAGCAGTGCTTTGTACCATTCCGGTTATTACAGATCTGTTTTATAGTATTATGTATATACTTATACTAAAATATATTGAGAAAAAAAAAAAATAAAAATAAAATATATATATATATATATATATAAAATATTTATTTAATTAAAAAT
>JAODUH010040944.1:0-20670 GCA_027564835.1 Typhlichthys subterraneus | reverse complement strand
TTATGTCATAATTATTTTTCACTATCTAATAAAATAATGTAGCCTATGTTTAGGTAGACTTCCTTCGCCAGATATTCATAGGGGGGCGGCGCCCGTGCGCCCATAATGTACCGGCCTCTCCTGCTTTCAGGGCAGCGTCTCAGTTCTGCAATATACTGAAACAGTTCAATGGAAAGAGATTCATTCAGGTCAGGGTTTTGATTATTAATCTTGTGGAATTGGTTAGACTGATAGTTTGACTGTAAAGGCAGGGTCAGTCATTCTTGCTAACTTCGAGCTTAGATCAAAGCAGTGTCGATCTGCGGTCCACCACAGCACCGCCTCACACATCCAAATGCATTGTGAAGCAAAGTGTAGTGCCACTGCTTTGTTGATACGAGCGGTGTTTTCCACTTTGTTTATGTTGCTTTACAGAGCCAGTAACAGATTATTTTTCATCACACACAGAGAACGGTAAAATAGCGAAACTTTTGAATTAAATGAGATTTGTTGAATTTGACAAAAAGTGTATTAGCTTACTTTAAGTCTTGAGTAGAAAAGCAGTAAGCAACACAAACTGTCACTTCTGCAAGGCTTTAATTTCTCTATTGCTTGTTTGCTAAAACTCTTCTTTTCTTAATGGAATTCAACACTGCTTTGTAATTAGAACATCCTTTTGCTTTTTCAATAGACACTTATTTTCTGCTTATTTGTGTTTTACTATTCCACTGTTCCAAAGGAAGCCTGCTTCCTGGACACAGGTATTCAAGTATTTCATAGTCAAAACAATCATGTTTCAAAAGGCTGCTTAAGTTTCTTCTAAGCTAACTTCTTTGCGACTCTAACATTGTCTTTCAGCACTGGAGAGAAAATATGGAGCTCAAGGACAGGATGTTATAGGATTCTTTTGTGGGGTTCCAAGTTCTGACTGGACCATATGTGTGTGTGTGCGTGTGCGTGTGTGTGTGTGCGTGTGTGTGTGTGTGACATATGCCATGGATTTTCAGGAATTGCTAGAAATAAAATGTAGAAAATGTGCTGCCACTGTTTCTTTAAATCTGTCTAAGATACTGTACCTTTACGGTACCAGACTCTTTGACTGCTCTTTGCCAAACAGTGCAGATTGGTGAGTCACAGATGCACCCAGTAGATTAAGGGTAATTAAGGGTTATTGTTCCACTACACCAGGGCTATTTAATTACAAATTTAGGTGGGCCAGATTTTAACAAGAGAAACTGTAGGTGGGCCACATTTTTTTCGCAATAATTTACGAGAGTGAGATAACGAGAGCATCCACCAGCAGCTTTGTTAATGTTCAATGTGTCACGTCAATAGCGAAGGTATTCTATAGAATTATAGGATACCGCTTATTCTCTCTGGCATATGGGCTTTTACACAACAAAATAGCATCCACGCCCACATGCATCCAGTTCTTGTAGGTGTTCTACAACTGAAATAACATTTGTTAGACCAAGTAAAGACAAAAACGTTGGGTAGACTATTCCTACCGGTATTGGTTCAAGTGTGAATAGTACCAGTATATAGTACCAGTAACCATTATCCTCACTAACAGGAGCTATGGGAGCTATGTGCACATATTTCACTTCTTCACATTGATTATTAGGTCTGGACTACTACATTACATTTACACACATACTCATGTCATGATGTCTTGGCTGTAGAACAGTTAATAATATCTAATTTACCGTAATATATTAACTTGATACGTATAGTGGTTATACAGTATATTGAGCTAATGTATAGTGGTCAACGGTGCAATCCCCTCATGGGCCACATGGGGGCGGTTGGTGGGCCGTATTTGGCCTGCGGGCCGCCACTTGAATAGGCCTGCACTACACCTCCTCTGCCTATACTACTTTGCTTAATGCAACATTATACTCTTCTATATCCATCCCCTTCCTTAAAATGTATAGTCAGCTATTGCAAGCTAATACACTCTTTGTCAAATTCACGAAATATCTGCTCACATTTCGATATCTTACCATTCTCTGTGTGCGCTGAAAAAATAAACCAATACTTCTACACAGCCCTGGCTCCGTAAATAGGAACATAAACAAAGTGGCAAACACCGCATACAACAACAAAGCTGTAGTACTATGCTTTGATTCACTTGTGTTTCAATGTGTGAGGCGGCTCTATGGTGGGATTTTGTTTGCCTTTAACATCTGCTGCCTTGGTCCACGGCCCTCTTATTGTGGCTCTACTGCTCTCCTATAGTTTCTCTCTCTCTTAGCTTTTACCTGAAAGGACAAAACACCATTCAGTAAGATATTACGCCCGTTAAACCAAACCAATTCACCTACTACTCTACTGGCCATGTGCTGGATCCGTAATTTGACAGGGTGGTTTGTTTACACAGACGGATAGCCACGCCATATATCACAATCCTCCCCTCCTGGCTGTCCCAGTGTCTACGTGTTTGTTTATGCCCCCCCATCAGCTGGTCACTGACCTAGGTCCAGAGAATGACAGGCTGGTGGCACTGCTAAGGGAGATGATCTATGCTGCTGCCACAATGGCTGGCTGTCCCCTCCCTCTCTCTCTCCCCCTTTCTCTCTCGCTCGCATCCTTGTAACTGGTTGATGATTTGGAAGATAAAGATGTGTAAAAACTCAAATCTCTCTCTCTCTCTGGTGTGCTGCCTATCTTTATCATTCTATCTTTCGTGTGCTCACTCACACATACGCACACAGTATAATGAAGCTGACATTTAACATAATATATCAGGGTTACTCCATCAGCAGAGTACAAGGTCAACTCATTAGAGGGCATAACTTATTATGTGCGCTGCATATGTAAACACACAGCTAATGAAGATCACCAACAGTTGGCATGGCACGGTATTTAACAATTAAAGTTGAAGTAAAGTTTTCAAACAAATGAGAGACCCTTAATGTCACACGATGTCTACGTAGATGATATTTAGGAATATACCAAAAAATAACTGCTTGCCTTGGTTAGGATTTTCAATGAGAAGTACAGTCCCCTTCAAGTCATTCTAGGGCAAATGTGTGGTGTACAGAATTGTTAAATGTTAACAAACGGTGGTATTAAGTGAGTAATACAGGCTACGAAGTCCACAAAGTGGTGAAGCGATAAGGGCAGTCGTCCATATTAACATTGTGTGGCCGCATTATAAGAAAACACACCGTGAATATGGACCTATCAAGGACCTCAATCATACTTACTGTTACAATAAAAATGAATAGCAAATCTCTCTGGAATTAATTAATAGCAAATATTCTCAACCTTACCCATCCTTTACCAATCTTTATCAGCCTAGGCCTCTTTATCGCCCTTATTTCATTCATCTTTGTTTGCTCCAAGGTACTTCTTAAATATAATATATCATACAGATACAGGCCAACAATTACATACAAAACAGTAAACTATCATACAGAAAACAAAGCAAATGTGTATAACAGATGGTAGGAAAAGAGAGACACAGAGACACAGAGAGAGAGAGAGAGAGAGAGAGAGAGAGAGAGAGAGAGAGAGAGAGAGAGATTTGATTCATGAATGGAGACTATCAATACCGTAGAGGAACAATTAAGTAGACTCCATATTCATACTCTGACCAAATGAGTTCCTCCTCCTCAATACCTCCATTACTGTACATCCATCTCTCCTCCTCACCTAACCTCCTACTGATGTTGTTCATCCAATTCCCACTGACTAACTTTTTTCCACTGAGCCCGTTTCATTTTGTCCAGTCATCATAGCCAGCTCAAAATGTTCAATCTGTCACCCACATGCGACATCAATTAGTTCCCGCCAAAAACAGAGCTATAGTGTTCTTTTAGCTAACTTTTGGAAGAAGAACATTATTCATCCTTCAAATAACGTGATGAAGCCAATTATATAATAAATTTCAATAACTCTCGAGGCACACACTCCATAAATGTTAGGAGAGTACTGTACTCTACAGTATAAAAAGAGCATTTTGAACCACAAAACTCAGGTTATGTTACTGTAATATCTAAAATGAATTTGATTTTAACATACTGTAAGTATAAATACAAATCTATCCAGACTTGTCGAGACCTGCACTGGACCTAGAATTCAACCACGTAGTGCAGACCAATTGTGAAACAAAGTTGTAGTATGCAAGTCATCGATGTTACTGTAGCATGGTGAAGATGTACAGTAAGACAGCCATCAATACCTCTCTGTACCAACATGGTAACCTCGCTGCCCCGGGGACATTTGCTGAGCAGGTCTACCACCTGGTTGTGGCTCATGTTCTGGACGTTCCTCTTGTTGACCTCCACCAGAATGTCGGCCTCCCTCAGGCCGCGGCAGCGCGGGTAGTCCACTATCTGCTTGACCCTCTGGCCCCCTCCCGTCAGACTGTCTGCGATGGTGAAGCCGAAGCCCTTGTCGCCCTTCTCCATGTGCACCGTGATCAGCTCCGGCTGCGTGGCGATGGACGAGGCCAGGGTCACCACGTCGCTGGAGTAGCCGTGCGAGCCGTTGGAGGCGGGGTCGGTGGAAGGGCTGTGAGGCCGCAGCTCCTTCATGCCGTTGACCGGGCCCGCCTGGCTGCCGCCGTGGCCGGACGGCAACTCGTAGCTCTCCTGGCCGTTGACGATGATGGGCTCCTTGTCCACGATAGCCACGGAGGTCACCAGGCTGGTGTTGGGGTCATCGGGGTCAAAGGGAAGCGGGTAGCCGCGGCACAGCGCCAGGTCTACCATGGAACCGATGGGAATGGACTGGAAGATCTTCACCACTTGGGCGTGGGTGTAGCCCAGCACAATGGTGTCGTTTACACTGACTATCACGTCACCTGCAGCAATGAGGCATGGTAGCATTGTTCTACATGCAGCACTTTACATGCGTGACTGTTTCTTATTGAGAACACATCACTCACTACTGAAGTAAATGTTTTCATCTTTTAAAGTAATTACACCATATTCAAATATATTATTAATAGCAATCATCAGCATCATCATAAACTGAAGATGGATGACTTTTGAATTAATTTTTTTATACTTCCTACCATAAAAAAAAGAAATCTACAATAAAACAAATGCCCTCTGTGGGTGAGGCTAAGGTACTGCACCTGTCTCCATCTTGCCATCTACAGCTGCAGGTCCATCCAGCACCAGACTCTTGATCTGCAGAAACTCGTCTGGCTCGTCGCCCCCGACGACAGTGAAACCGAAGCCTCTGCGGCTCTTCTTCAGCTGTGTGTTGATGAAGGTTCCCTTCAGCTCTGCTGGATTCCTTGTGAAGAAAGGTTTTCCCCCTGGAGACCACAGCAAAACTAAATAAGTCCCACTTGTTTACTTATTGGTTCCATCATCTCTGGGTTCTCTTGAATTGTTGGATGCTAATTCTGGTTTTGAAGCTCATTTCTGGTCAATTCCCAGGATCACTTTCAGTGTTTAGGGTATAGATATTATTACCACAATAAGGACAAAGGTACAGTAAATGCAGTAATTATGTGTTATTACTGACAGGCTGACTGACACCCTCACTGAATTTAAATTTTCTTTGCTGGGGGATACACATCGAAAATATGTGGTGAAACTCGACATTTGCCAAAAACGTTCTGAGTGAGATACATTAGAAAAGATTATGACCTTTTGGCAAATGTCTTCTCAAATGTCAGCATTACTGACATCCATAATAGTCATTACTGTGGATCAATCACTGATTGATCCAGCTACCTGGATATAGAAAGGTGTACTGTAGATATGCCACTACAATATCAGACAAAACACTGTATATTTATCTCTCCATTGTTTGACACTAAATATCTGTAAACAATCGGCAACAGTGAACTCCAGTACATTCGGTTCTAAACCACAGTGACAATTAGTTTATTTCTTCCTTCTACGGTGGCTTCTATTGGATGTTGCTACTGTGTTAGCGTAAACGCTCACTTTTGGGTCCCCCAGGGCCGGGGGGCAGAGGTGGTGGGACGTGGGGGTCCCTGTAGGTTTCCAGGTGATTAGGGGCGTAGTTTGCCAGAGGAGCCCCTGCTGAAGAGTGTTCCTCTATCCACTCTGTACAGACATAAGGACAGTGGACCGCACTCAACACAAATATGTCAAACAAAAATAAATAAAACAGTACAAAATAGCAATCTTGTAATTTACAGTATACTTATTGTTTTGTGTCTAGAAAGTCGACACCCGTATTACAAGGATGTTGAATTCAGAAACAGGCCCCTGAGTAGCTGGAATCCCTTTATACTCTTTTTCCCTACAGCCTGCCTAAACTCACACACCTAAGCCCTTCCCTGCTGCTTTAAAAGTTGTAAGCTGGGGCTAAAACAACTGTTAACTGGGGCTTAAATGTGGGGATCTGGGACTATAATCAAATAAAGCTTTTAAGTATATAATGGTTTTAATTACAGTGATATACTGTAAATATAGTGTAGTGACTCCTTTTTGATAAACAATTACAGGTGTTGGCTATGAGGTGTTTTGTGGAAGTGACAACACTTGAGTAAAGACCGCTTTTTCCATTTCCCCATCGCAAAAAACACACTTGTGATGAATGTGTTTGTATTGCAGAGGACAGTTGAAGAGATAGCAGTATGTCACTACAGTATGTTCATCAGCTGTTTTGCAAGTTACATAGCAGTTATATAATGTACACAGTAAAAATATGTTTTCATTCTCTGAATACATTTGTCAGTATGTACCTTTATATGTTAAAAATATATATCGTCTTGTACATACAGTTTAACTGAAGACTGAATCAAGCAGTGATACTGCATCCTGCATTACATAATCAACTTTATAGAACACACTGGCAAATACATTCATTATACAGTAAATACATTTTCATTGGTAAATAAGATATCAAGGTAGCCCATGTCTCAAAATATAACATAACATGAAAAGAGCATGCATGGCATTAGCCTATACTGTAGATGAGCCTAAATACAAACAGCACACGAAGCTTGGGCCAGCTGATTTAAATCCACCAAAACAAATCACACAAAATCATTTCTATAGTTCATGAAAAATACTTTCAGTTGAATTTAATGAATGGGTGTTTATGATAAAAAAAAAACAATCTGGCCCAAGCCATGACTAACATAAAACAAGACGACACACATGAAGAAAGAAAGGAATGATGCCACAACAGGGCAGGAAACGAACCTCGAATGTACCGCTCACCTTCAGGAGGCTGCGGCTGAAGCTCCAGATGTTTCCTCCGTCTAGCCTCCACCACTGGGTTCTCATACTGCGTCTTTCTGTTGATGTGGCTGAGATAGAGGACGGGGAAGGGGAAGCACAGGTCAAGAGAACCAAGGGGGGAGGGGGGGTCAGATGGGAGATGGACGTGAAAGGAAGGAAAGATTAGGCATATTCATCGTGAGAGAGAAAAGGCAGCACGCGCGACAGACAGATCCAGAAGCTCAAAATGTCCACAGCTAACAGAAAATGGCCGCCAACCCCCGGTGAAGCGGCTCAAGTCTTAATTCAAATACGACTGAAGCTCAGCAAATTTGGCAGTGTCTCCTCAAGATTCAGCCTTTACACTTGAACCATAAAATGCAGTAATAAGAATGTGGATTAATGTGTCTGAAGCAGACATTTCAACAGTATGCGGTGTGAGTAAACTCAAGAGTTTCACTTACTCTACATAATAGACTCCGTAGACCGGATCATCTATTCTCTCCCATCCCGGAGGTAGTTCTGAACAAAAGAGGAATACAAACAGCTTTGTGTAACACAAGTTGTCTCCATCCTCACAAGAGCTGGGTAGAGAAGGGTACATTATGGCAGATCAGGAAATGCCCAATAGCCTTCTGAATGTACGGTATTCTACTAGCCTGTGAAGCTATGACCAAAGCTGTTTTTTCTACCACTGCAATAGGATAATGTTCCCTCTGTCGATACTCGTTTGCTCAGGTAAAAATGTATGTAGTTGCTTCAGGTTTTACAAATGTTCTTTGAGTGTAGGCCAATGCTAGTCACAACTGATTATTCAGTATCACCGTGGTTAAATTATACAATATCCCATAAATCCTCTCATAAGGGCTTTGGTTTATAATGTACTGTAGATGCTGCAGAGTATTGTAAAATGCAAATCACATACACTCATACTGTACACAAATGAACATATACACATGTATTTACAGGAGTACAGTCTTACAAAAGACCCAAATAGAATCTTAGCGTTCCTTCACCATACATTTCTCTATGTGTCAGTGTGGGCTTTTGTGTAAACATGTTTGCAGCTGGCTGGATTCCACAATATATAATCATAGACTGTCTCCATCTGGTCTGACAGAAATATGTGGGGCCAGTGGTCAGTCACTCAACGCCTTGCAAAGTCTGCCCATGTATTCCATCTCAGGGCTGTTTGTGCCACCATAAAGGGGCAGGTGATTCAACGGTGCATCGACAGACATTTAACAGTCTGTAAAGCGTATCTAAGTACACATATTAGCCTGAGTCATCAGCTAGACAAATCCAGGTCGGTTCATGTGCATGAGTGAAATACAGCCATAGTCATTCATTACTGTGTGAACTGTACAGTAGGTCATCATGTCTCTTGAACAGTATTCAAGGGTAGTCTGAAATCCCAAATACATATATACATACATATATACTGTGCATGCATGGCCTTTATTTTAATAGTAGAAAGAAACACGTTTATTGAAACGGTTTATAGAAACGACCAAACCTCCTCCTCTCTGGCTAGCATTGCATAACTGCTTCATGCTACCTACCTAAGTCACTTTCAAGCAGGTCTTCCGTGTGTATACCCTCTTCTCCAAGGTGAAGAAAGCAGTGTGAATAATAGAATCCAAATAAAGCGGAGAATGGTAAATAAAGGACAGAATAAGATGGAGGAGAGAAAGACGGTGGAAAACAGAATCCAAATAAAATAAAAATGAAAGACAAAGAGTGAAACAAAGATCCCTTAGTCACATCAACTAAAACATTCAAACATTTTAGTGTTGAATCCCACGAGTCATAAAATGCTGACATTTTCAATACTACCACTTGAGGGTGCTATTTTATCATTTGTATTTTGAATTAGTTACAAACGGTTTCCACTTTGATTAGTTTTCAATTTCACTGTCTGTGATTTTATCATATGATTCTCAATATAGAACATTAATTTGATTGATTTTAAATAATTTACGCAAATCCAAGAATAGCTCAAACATATTTTACACTAAGGAACATGAATATATTTGTGTCCAACATTTGCATTTGCCATTTTAAACAATTACATATACAATATTTTAAGTGCAAATCCAGTAATATATAAAATACATTTCATGAACATGACATAGCTAGACCATTGCGAGCTCAAATGCACCCCCTACTGATTAAGTCCAGTAACCACAGTTGCATATCTGGCCTTAAGTATGGTCATATCTGCAGCTTACCTTCATCATCGCACTCCTCCATAGGTTTTGATCGGTCTCCACAACGAGGATCCAACCATGATGTGGTTTTTGTGTTGTGGCTGAAGAAAAATAAAACAGAACCATTAAATAGGGGCCATAAAACTAACAAATAAAAACACAGCAGGGGCTCACTCATGCATATCAAGGAATTAGACTACAGCAGAGAAATTAAGTCGGCAGTTTTTTACTTAAATATTTGTAAATATTCAACAGAACAACTGCTATGGACTGGACTCAACAGTAAACCTGCGCCGAGCATATTCTCTCTGAAGAAGAGAAGATCATTCACCAGTGAGAGAGAGAAGAGAAGCCTACAAATAGTGAAAATACACAGGCATATCCTATGGTGTGACTCTGTCTGTGCTGCTGTAATGAGGACGGAAAGCTAGAGGTAGTCAGGTGATCAGGCTGTGATCTCCTTAGAGATCAGAGCATGCAGAGATTATCAGGCTGCCCTGGAGAGCGACAGAGCCCAGATGGTTTGGCAAGGTGGCTGGAAAGAGGAGGGCTATGGTGGCTATGGCTTTTAAAATGATATCCAGACCAGCCAGCATAATTGCACCGTAAGCAAGCAAGTGATGTTGTCGCATTGACCAAAAGGCTCATACTCTATGAAGTAGAGTTCTCCATTCTCAGTGTAGGCCATCTCCCAGTTGTCAGGCAACGGTCCCAGGGGGTCCTCCGGAGATGCCTGGGGCTCTGCCAGGGTTTGCTGCCCGCTGTCTGCTGTGCAGGTGGGCGCATTGTTCAGGCCGTAGGAGGGTGCATTTTCACGTGCGGGGTATGGCCGGAGGATGCCGCTGCGGCTGTCGTCCGGGTCACTAGGGTTACCTGCACACAACAAGGGAGAAGGGAAGAGACTACGCACTAAGGATCCTGGGTAACGGGCACGAGACAACACGAAACAACAAAAATTAGCTGTCATGCATGCGACGCATGAGCAAAAACAACTTGGCTAGTTGGTTCATGCTCTGTGTAAGGGTCAAAGCTTGCAGAGTAAAGCTACCCATCAATCAATCTTAGCCCCTCCCCCCTGCTCTTATAAAACCTCCCACCTCATTCCAATGTACTGTAGGCCTACTGACTAGGTCTAAAAATAATTGGTAATTCCTTCAGCAATGGCCTCTTCTAAACTCTTCCTCTGCCACGGAGGTCTCCCCACTCCCTGGCCTCTACCAAGACTGGTTTAATCCCCTACCCCGAACCCCATCCCCCAGTAGCACCACAGGTCTGGCTCACTGTCCTCCAGCCACTCCAGTGAGGTCCAATGCTTATTCACTAGTCTGGCAGCCTAGCAGGGAACACAGAGGCAGCATAAATGCACACGGAAAGTTGTGAAAAAGAAAAAAAAAGAAACCAGCCCTCCCCCCGCGCCCAAGGCAAAGCAAAGTGAAAAGAAGGGTAGGCATTGACTATAAGCATAAACAATTATCTGTAGTTTTGCTATGTCTACGCTTTCCGCTCAGGTGTCAATGTAGAGTACATGTAAATCAGCAGCAGATGACGACGCAGGGAAGCAAATCCCACTGACAACAAAAGACACAACAGAAGTAATACAAGATATAAGCAATGGAACGTGTACATGAATGGGGAATGAGAGACAAAACAGAAACGGTAAAAGATGAGAAAAGGATAGAGCCTGTAGGCAGCCAGCTAAATCCTCAACCCCCCACCCCCGCATGCGTACACACACACACACACACACACGCACGCACGCACACACGCACGTATGCACGCAAGCACGCAGCTACCCTCCTCACAGGTAGATGGCGGTGTTTGGATGCACAGTATTAAGCCAGCATCTGAACGGCATGATGTAACCGGCAGACACCCAGCAACGCAGAGCAGCAGAAACACATAATCATTTCTCACCTTACAGCAGGCAGCCCACCCAGCTGACCACGTAGGTGCGCACACACACGCACACGCACACACACATGCACACACACACGCGCACACACACGCACGCACACACACACACACACACGCACGCACACACAGCCTGGGAGGAACATCGGCGCAGGCAGAAACACGACCCACATAACCGCAGACGGAGAGAGAAAAACAAAACGCACGGAAGGCGGACAAAGCAGGCAACACACACACACACACACAGACTATGATGCGAGCAGAGCGACCGCCTCACCTGTAAAGCTGTTGTTCATTTCCGAGGCCTGGTCGTCATCGTCGTCGTCAGCAGGCACTACTCGGGCGTTTTGCATGTCATTGTAGGACTTGGTGCGCTTGGGGGTGGACTGCTGAGAGCCAGCATCACCGAGAATCAGTGTCCCGAGGAGGGGCTGCCTCGGCGGCTTGGGGGTCCCATAATAGTTACCTAGGCAACAAGGGGGACATTAGCATGCTTAGCAGAGAGAGGAGAAGGGAATAAAAAGGAGAGGCCGAGAGGGAGGGAGAGAGAGACAGAGAGAGAAAGAGAGAAAGCAAGGAGCGCAGAGGAATAAAAACTGATCGAAGGACAGGGTATAGCAGTAGGAGCTCTGTGAAATCTCCTAATCTGAGAGTGAAAGGAAATAAAGCTGCAGCACAATGTGTCCTGAAATGGTGGAGAGAAGCAGCTGATAGGGAAAAGAAGGGCTGAAACACGTCCTTATTTCAGGCTTTCAACCAGGCTTTGTCCAGCCACAGGAAAGCCACACCATCAATATAATGGGTAAGCTCAAACACAATAAGCCCTTCAAAGCATTATTCTTTTTTTTCCATCTCCAGTGGTACAATTTGAACATTTACAGTAATTGCCATTAGTATTGGAATTTGCTTTCCCACGCCCCAGTGAAACCAGCAGCACAGAGTAACATGAGACCCCAAGGCTTTGCCAATACAAGTGTACTGGTAAGCTACTGTAGTACAGTGACGGGAAATAGTCTACTGTAAGATACTGTAGGCAAATGTGAAAATGATAGCCTCAGCCTAACAGCTCCATTATGTTATGATGCTTTAATGGGTAGGCTTTTATAGCTGTTGATTAAACTAGCATTAAGATATAGACACTTGCACTTGCGTGTAAATTAACAAATAATAACCATATGCATGTATTATATTAACATATTTTCAAGTTTTAAATAATAAAAGACTAGCATCACACTTGACCAGGTTGTGCCTCCTGCTGGCTGGGACAGCCATTGACTCCTGTGGACAGGCGTTTGACATCGTCTGTGGGGAAGGCGCAAAACGTGCCAACACACTGTACAACTGGTGCCAAGCAGATCAGCGCCAGGAGACTCTCTCTCTCTGCATCACATGCATGTAAACAACACACTGCGCGCACACGCACACATGTACCGTGTACGTGCATAAACACACACACACGTCTGTTAGTAGACTTAACACCGGGCAACACAGACCTGGCTAACACAGACTGGCAAGTGCAGTTTACACACAGACACACAAAGGCCCACATACACACAAGCACGCAGATGTCCGTCGCACATTAGGCTTAACAGTGGGTCTAATCAGAGTGAGAGGGGCAGATGTGGAGTGACCTGCTGTTTAATGAAAGCTCCCTCCCCTGAACCAAGCGAGTGCACAACCAGTCTGTGTTTCGGATCAAACACACCTAAATTCTCACAGGACCTGGGACAAAACTGTTCTATACTGCCTTACCAATAGTGTCAGGTACAACCATCATCATAATTAGGGATGGAACAATCCAGTTTTTTCAGTCTCGATACCAATACAGCACTTTGGGTATCGGCCGATACAAGTACCGATCCGATTCCAATGTAAAATTAAGTTTAAAGTTAAGTTGCAAAGTAAATGACAGCCAATCTCTAATTTAGTACCTAGATGCATTTTAGAAACATGTTGCCGATAGTGTGGCCTGGGTAGGTTAGACATAGCTGATGCTTCACAGTAGAGCTACGCATGCAAATTAATTTAATTGGATCAGCCCCATGGATCGGTTACAACTGTCAAATTGTCATCGATACCGATCCAGCTATTTAAGTCAGTATCGGACCGATTTCCGATCTCAGTATCGTATCGGTGCCATCCCTAATCGTAATCACCATTATCCTCCGCCTCACCTTCATATGTTCCTACTTCCAGAAGAGTTCCACTTCCATCGAGTTGCAGGAAGTCCTCCACAGACAGGAAGTTATAGTCCACTCCAGGGAGCTCTCTGTCTCGAGGAGGCCGGGTCGTACCTGTAGACAGAGTGGGAGAGTCATGGTTCAATGCCCCATAGGACCATTTCCACATGCAATTTACACAGCTTTTATAAAAAATAAATACAAATAAAAAACATTCACACTTTTTTGGGTCTAAATGTCAGAGCACATTTCTAATAATAATAATAATAATAATAATATTGATTGGAACACTTTAAATTAATTTAATTCCTCTTCTGGCACTAATTCACAATAGAACAAAAGTACAATAACCACACTTTGCTTTCAGTAGAATTGTGACTTTTACTACCAATATATTGTACTGTCTGCAATTTTGTGGAAGGTCAGAATTCATTGCGCCACAAAAGACACTTTGGTGGTGAATAAGACTACTTGTTTTGTTCTAGTAAAATACTCTACTGACAATGCAAAATCCCGTTCCTTTATTTTCATATGAAAACAACATTAAACATTAAAACCATAGACAGCTGTAAGACTTAAAAGCCTAAGGCTATGACTGCATGCTGATCTTATCCACGTGGCCATCATCTTCAGTTAAAAGGTGCGCTAACGTCTAAATGTAAATGACTAGGTTAACTATCCAAAGGCCAATGACCCCAATGGAGTCAATGATTAGTGGGCTGCTGTGGTGAGCTAGCTTTGTACTGGGAACCCTCCGACCCATTACAACAGGAGGAGGCTGACACGAGACAATGGTGGTAGAGGCCATTGTGTGTATGTGTGTGTGTGTATGTGTCTCTCGCTCTCTCTCTTTACATAGGAGATGAAATGCCAGGGGCCATCATACACCTGCCAGATGGCTGACGAAATAGAGCTCATCTTTGATCAGGACAAGAAAGCACACATCCCATGTGTAGTATAGACACTGTTTAGTACGGTATACACACGCCCATCTCATGGGAGCTCAATTCTGCAGAAGCACGCGCATACAGTGTGAATCAATGTAGGCTGGGCACCTATCCAGTTTCCAAATCCCTATAAATAATCCTGACTAGGTCTCCATGATGATAAAAAGGGACAACCATACTGGTTTATATTTTCTAAAAAATAAAAAAAACACCTCTTTTTGAAAATGAAACCCCCGATTCAAGTAAGCACTTCATGAAACCATTTAAAAGCTCAAACCTGTGGCTGAGAAACCATTTTCTGGTCAAAATATTAACATTAAAACACGCCACCTTCCATGACAGTCCTGTTCTTTACTATTCTGGAAGGGTCAGCAAGCTTGTAGTTAGACACATTTATTGGGAATATTTTAATGTTTACCTGAACCTCTACAGACCCACTCAGTCCCTCAGGGTACATACTGCCCACAAAAAACTGTCTTTATGCTGTGGAAAGCCGTGTCACTGTACTGAACAACTGAGAGAACTGCAAAATATTTCTCTAAGATAGAACTACACCAAGGCGTGGACTAGCGACTGGGCGTCTTCTAGCGACAGCGTAATTACCATTTCTGCTCCGTGCTCTTTCAGCTACCTTCTGAAAAGCCTGAAAGGCCTTTACCTTGATTCTGATTGGTGGAAACGCTTGCGATTTCCTTCACCTATTGTTTCCGATTTTTGAATCACTAGAATAAGTTGAGTGTCAGGTTTCAGGTTTGTATTTTAAGTAGACATTTTACCGCATTGGGTCTATTGCCTGTTTGCAGGAAGATATGTGCTGAAAACAAAATAAAAAAATATATACAGTATTTTGTTGAAAATAAGCAATATAGCACAAGCTGCTCCAGCCATTCTTTTTTTTCCTTATTTTAAAACATTAATGCAGTACGAAAAGAAAGGACATTATATTTGTAGGGCGAGTAAGTTATTAAAAGGGCGTAGCATTAGGACATATATTCTAATTGGAATATGTGCAGCTGCATGTAAATGGACATGTTAGTGGAATTTGTATTTTAAGTAGACATGTAATAGGGCTGACTCCAAATTCTCGACTATTCTGTATTTGTTTGTTGGGTAACGCATTCTATTTTAAAAATTAGGATTTGAATATAAATTTTTTCCACAATATGCATGCATGTTTTAACATTTATCCCTACTGTCTCGTATAAACCCACGTAAAAACTGTCAATGCCTGCCCTACACTGTCATCAACACTATTGTAAGATTATTACTACTGTAAGAAGAGAGTGGGGCTATTTATTAAACACACACTTGTATTGACTAATATACAGTACTGTATATGTATGTACAGTGTGTATGTATGTATGCTAGCTCCGATTGTGTCAATTGAAATTTGTGAAATTAAAAATTCACAAACGGTCCTGCTGCCCGTTTTGATTTTTAACAGGTTATGAAACATACATTTTTAACAGGCTATGAAATATTAATTATAGTTAAATGTTTTTAATGGTGTTTTTGAGATTGAGTATTCAAATATTAGTTCGGAAATACAATCAAGAATTTGTCTGTAAAATGGTATTCGGGCCAGCCCCAACATGTAGTAGAAATATTGTAATTTCCATGACAAAAAAGATATATTGTGCATGAAGGCGTAGCCAATGATGTAGTGATATTTTTTAAAGAGGATTGAGTCACATAGATAGGAATATTGTTCTGAAGCTCAGCCGACTCTAGATAGCCTAAGTCTTGCACATGGAGCACATGTCCTTAGCATTTCCTCCACAAAGCCTACATTTCTATCCATATCTCCCGCAGGAGAATCATGTCAATCACCAAAATAAGGGCGCTGTCTGTGGAGGGAATAGCCTAGAATAGTTATTCCAGGCGTGAGTAATGCTGGTGTCTTTGTAACGTTCAAGACACAGTGGACCTGAATTACATGTAGGTTTTGTTTTTATTCTTACTGAAAACAGTAGATATCAGGCAGTGTTAATAAAAACAATCGGAAGACAATTTGGACAAATCCATGACAATATCAAAGGGGAGTTATTTTTACACAGACCTTCAGGTCATTCTAGAGCAAATTATCATCTAAACACATAGTACTTTATGGTGCTTACTGTGTGTAAGGATTTGAGTTCTACATTTCTCTCTGATTAGAATAAGAATGATTCTATACTCACCAAGTAGACTGACTGCGTTGTGTTGATGAACCCATTATTGCATAATGGCAACAAAACATACTTTATGCATATGCAACATATGCATATAACTACAAACAAACAAATATGCTCAACAATAGAAAGCAAACAATATTCTTAAATGATTAAAAGTAAAATCTAAACTTCACAGAGAACTATGCAGTGTCGATATTTAGGATACATATACCAGTTTATACACTATAGAGACAATATCCAGAGTTCCAGTATCCAGTAGGGTATTATTATGTTATATGTACATTTCATTAGGCAATGTCCATTACTGCAAACAAGGTGCCTGTTTTCTGGCATTGTATTTTACCAGACCTATTAACACCAAGAGAAACCCAGTTATATTTGAGAGATAACTCAGTTTGAAAAGCTCTATTCTGCTGGACACGTACTGGGTTGTGCCATGAATGCACTCAGTACAAGACAAGAACAGCAGTGAGGCCAGCCTTGCCTTCTGAATTATCTTTAGCCAAAGAACAATTACTAGCCCATATACTCAGCCCTGACTCTGGCTCTGGTTAACTAACTTCCACCGGCAGTTATCAATGGACATATTCTTAGTTTGGTCTGGAAAACCTTTAGGTTTGCTTGAAAGAAACATTTACTGTAAAAAAAAAAGCAAATGGGTAAACATCTATAGTCAGAAAGTTAGATAACTGATTTAGTGTTAGGCTGTATTTTAACCAAGCTATGTAAATCAACCTATACAATTATAATAAAATCAATCAATAAATAAACCTTTTCACTGCAGCATGGACATGTTCTCAGAATCCTACAGTGAACGTGGACTATATAGCCAGTTCAAAAGCTATCACGAGAGACTGGAACAACTGGGGGTGGGGGTGGGGGGGGTGGGGGGGTGACTTTTCATGTTGACCAGAATGACATATTTATGGATTTCACTATAATATTGCCCATTGCATCTCTCTGGGGGTGTTAATGGGTATTTTGATTCTATAAAATGTATTGACAAATACATAATGATCAATCTGAGGCCACAATGATATTTCTGCAGCAGAATGTATTGGAGTAAATTTACTTTGTTTTAGACTATGCAGAGTAGATTTAGCTGTCTGGGCGCTGCCACGCTTGACACGTCGACTTAAGAAACCAGACGCGTTCCATTTTTGCTTCCATTGAAATGTATTACAGTGCACCATCTTGTTATTATTCCAGTATCTTTGCTACCACCTTTAAGGTTGTAATGGTAAACTGCATACAATTTTAAATAATGTAATTATTACAAATAAATAAAACCAAACAAACGCAACAAGACTTGCTTTAAAACCTGAACCTGGTGGTACAGATTTTTAAAAATATAAAAAATTATTAATATTATTTAATGAATAAAAAGCCATTACAGGTATTTGAAAGGTTAAAATATGTACAAATTAATTCTATGAAACCTTTAGATAGTGTAACATGTTGTTACACAATGTAAAATTAAAATGTAATGTGCCTTAACATCATATTGAAGAAGAACAATGCGGTTTCCGTCCTGCTCAAAGAACAATGGACCAGCCCTTCCAGTCTACATGTGTTTTGTGGATCTGGAGAAGGCGTATGACCGGGTTCCTCGGGAGATACTGTGGGAGGTGCTGCGGGAGTATGAGTTGAGGGTGGAGGGTGAAGTGAGAGCTGTGTACGGATTCTCTGCAGTAAGTCGGACTCGTTTCAGGTGGGGGTTGGTCTCCGCCAGGGCTGCGCTTAGTCATCAATTCTGTTTGTGATATTCATGGACAGGATATCAAGGCATATTCGTGGTGGGGAGGGGTTGCGGTTCGGTAGCCTGAGGATTGCATCGCTGCTTTTTGCAGATGATGTGGTCCTGATAACATCATCAGTCCGTGACCTTCAGCACTCACTGGATTGGTTAGCAGCCTAGTGTGAAGCGGTTGGGCTTGAGGATTAGCACCGCTAAATCTGAGGCCATGGTTCTCAGCAGGAAACCGATGGAGTGCCTACTCCGGGTAGGGAATAAGTCCTTACCAAGTGAAGGAGTTAGAGATAGGGTGAGAAGCTTGGCCATTCGTGAGGAACTCTGAGTAGAGCCGCTGCTTCTTTGCGTCGAAAAGAGCCAGTTGAGGTGGTACGGGCATCTGGTAAGGATACCCCCTGGGTGCCTTCCTAGGAAGGTGTTCAAGTCACGACCAGCTGAGAGGAGGCCTCGGGGAAGACCCAGGACTAGGTTGGAGCTGCTGCCCCCGTGACCCAACTACAGATAAGCGGATGAAGATGGATGGATGGATGGATGTGGCTGATTCTTGGAAGGAGTGAGACATTCTGTGAGGCATACCAGCCTACACACATAGGATCTGATTAATATTAATGGTCTGAGGCAAACTGTAAGCCTTATTTTCCATATTATCCAGGGCCACTGACAGGAAGAGCTATGATTACAAGGCAGAGTCCATGCAAACATATGCAGATATACCCCCCACAGGTCTACTCGCTTTGCTTAGTCAATGATACCAATCTACAGAGAAGCGATGTACAGGTGTACGTGGTACAGTATATCTCACAGTCCTACACATTGAACCAGCCAACCACCATTACAATAAGATAGATGTTAATTAAACATGTACATCTCTGTATTCGTCATAGTAAACTATGCACATGCTGATTACACTACACAGTAGAGGTCTTCACGGGTCCTCAGAAACCAAAAATTTCTAGACCCGACCCGAGACCCGACCGAGTCAAACTTTGAATGATTGACAGATCTGGTTAACTAACCGTTGGTTAGTCTAAATTATTAACTCAAATTTGACCTCAATTTATTTGCTTCCTTTTAACATTTGACGAAAGTGCGAGTGTGGCAACCTGTGCCTTTCTCAGCCAACTTTCCTGCACTATTCCTTGACTATTGATGGTGACATGGCAGGGCCTGTAGCGACACAATTTAACAGGCCTTTTAGACCCAAACAGGTACTGTATGGATACGTATAAAAAAAAAAATCCACAGTACTTTTCGTCTGTTTAATTTTTGGGTTTTTAATTAATGCAAAATCGGGTTGTGTGAAATATACAAATTTTTTGGACCCATTAAGACCTCTACTCCACAGTTTAGGAGAAAGACAGGTCACTCAACCAGACAGAGTAGGGACAGTCACCTGCCAAATGATGGAAAAGTCAGGAAACAGGAGTTAGAGAAACAGAGATCTCAAGGATCAAAGACAACAGCAAAAACAATCACCTAATGTGGATTTCCAATCCCTCCCTAAACAAACAAACAACACTTTCTCTGTCATCGTCAGCTGTTTTTTGCTGGCTGGCTTTTGGGAGTGGGGCATCATGGCATCATGATTATATTTAGTTTATATTTTTAATCTAGGTTACTAGTTAGGTTCCTTGATTGATTTTCAGCGCTCCCAGAGCCACATGTCTACCTTAACTGAGATGCAAAATGTGTGTATTCAACCAATCAGATCAACACCCACATGGTGTTCACCTTCAGTGAAGGTCAAAAATATAATATAATAAAGCTAAAGTTCTATTAGTTCAAGTGAAACATTTTGTATACAGCAGACTGTTCTCTGACTTACAGCATTTTTAGAAAGCTACATGAAAGCAAGCGAGCAGCAAGCGAGCAACAAGCGAGTAGCACCAGCAACTGAAAATATACGTATTTATCTTATTATCAACATTGAATTTTGGAGGAGACGTTTAAGCGTCAAAAGTATGTAAATATTTGAACATAGTGATGACTTTGACATTGACATCATAGGCTACTGTACATTTCAGATGGATATCAACCTCTTTTTTGAACTTGAAGTTCCGTTCCCATGGGAACACTGAACAAATTATTTGATTGAGATGTGTAGGACTGGAGATAGATGCGAGTTTCTAACTACACTTGAACAGGGCACTCTTTCTTGTCATCCAAGAGAAAATGGTTATATATAGGCCGATTTCAGGAGAGCGACCAGAGGTTGCATAGCTGCACTGCTGATAAGCCTTAAACACGGCAGGGAGAGGTTAAGCATAGCAATATTTTGTTGTGCCTCTCCGGGAACCATCACCTTATCGTGGTGGAGAGGTTTGGGTGCCCCTATGAACCTGAGGGCTGTGTTGTC